>CM019071.1:37196796-37395374 GCA_009667805.1 Leptobrachium leishanense | reverse complement strand
CAAAGAAGTGCGGTGCCGGAGAGGCTAGCAGAGACCTAGAAGAAGACCAGCCAAGGGTAAAGGTCAGGCAGTGAGCTACAAGGTCAGGGTACGAACAAAGATCAACAGCAGGAGGACGATACAGGACAAGCACTGGATTGACAGAGGAGCCACACAACACACAAGTAGCCCACAAAGAACCCAGGTCTTAACTGGATATTTAGAGGAAGTGTGCTTGTGCAAACACCCATACTTTGGGTTAAAAAGACATGATGTCATTATATGACGACCAGTACCGGTCTCTTAGAGCAGGCCCAAGTCACGGGCACACACAACAGGGGATTTCCATCATGACAGACAATGGCACACCATGTAGTGCGACATGCCGTGGAATGGAGGCAGAAGGCCAACCATGATGATGGATCGTAAGAGAGCGACGAGCAAGGAAAAGGTTACGAGTCGGGCCGTGGGCTAAAGGACTGGGCTGAGAGCTGAAATCCAGGCACACCACCCATTGCCATAGCCGAGGACAAGGACCAATGAGGGGAACACAATGGACTGGAGGTTTGGGTGAGTAGACTGCCATGATACTGAAGAACAACTGAGAATAGAGAGATCATGATTCAAAAAGGCTGAGAAGCAGATTGTGAACCCATTTGGAGGAGTATTTAGGTTGTGGAATTCTTTAAACCAGACGCCTCTTTAAAAGATGGTCACTTTGAGCTGCTGAGCGAGCGACGTCTTATCAAAACCATCATGAGAAGCAGAAGTAGCTGAGTGAATCTCGTTAAGAGTAATGGATGCCATTACTCGATCACAGAGTAAAAGATGAAAACCCAGCAACACCTTCCAAAAGGTACAAGAAAGAGACCGATATCCTGCCCTGCGAACCACCTAGACCAGATTATCCAGGGTTGATCTACCAGCTTCAGGACCCCAGGCCTTTGCCAATACTTCCATAGTGCGGTCCGAAATGAGAGCAATAGAATCCATGATGTTTCCCATGCCAGCTGCTGCACGGTCCTGGATCCAGTAGGATGCTTGCCCACGGTGGATGAGGTTAGGAAAATTCAATTGGCAAATTGAGGCTGTAAGGAGACCATCTGTCTGATTGGCAAAGAGTATAATGAGAAGAAAGGTCTCTCCTCCCCTCGTAAACTGAAGTATGGGCCTTAAAATGAGGGCAGAAGGAGGGACAGTGTGACCCTTGAGTCATATCTGCATGAGGTCATCTGTCACCAAGGCCTCTCCAACCAAGGAGAACTGAGTGTTTAGACAGTGAATAGCTCAGATTGGAGAGGACTCAAAGTGGAGGTAAACGTGTATGTGAAGGTGCCAGCCATCCGAAAGAAAATGCCCTAGTCCCAGATAAAGTTGGAGAAGATCTGGAATGCCTTGCGGATATATTGAGATTTTGGGAGGAAAGCAATGACTGCAGCTTTGGTTGATTAGATCTGAAAGGCTTTGGGAACGGGGGCCTCTCAGCTCATCTGACGTTTACAGGTCATACGGACCAATCATCAACAGAATAACGGTGTGGGACACCCGCCACCTCCTCAGGTTTTCAGTGACATGAAGAAGGACCACTGGTATCTTCGCCATGTCTGTTGATACCATGCTTTGTGTTCATGTGAAAGGGTCCGGCCGGTGGAGGAGCCTTTACAAATCTCTAGTTTCAATGTTTGATTATATATTTTTGGAGGGAGGAGATTGGTGTTTAGTGGTTGGTGTTTAGGTGGTTGGTGTTTTGGTGATTGGTTTTTGGTGGTTGGTGTTTAGGTGATTGGTTTTTGGTGGTTGGTTTTTACGTGATTGGTTTTGGTGGTTGGTGTTTTGGTTGGTGTTTAGTGGTTGGTGTTTTGGTGTTTAGTGGTTGGTGTTTAGGTGATTGATTTTTGGTGGTTGGTGTTTTGGCAGTTGCGGTCTTGGTTGGTGTCTTGGTGGTTGGTGTTTTGGTGGTTGTTTTGGTGGTGTTTAGTGGTTGGTGTTTTGGCGGTTGCTGTTTTGGTGGCTGGTGTCTTGGTGGTTGGTGTTTTGGTGGTTGGTGTTTTGGCGGTTGGTGTTTTGGCAGTTGGTGTTTTGGTGATCGGTGTTTTGGTGGTTGGTGTTTACGTGATTAGTTTTTGGTGGTTGGTGTTTAGGTGATTGGTGTTTTGGTTGGTGTTTAGTGGTTGGTGTTTTGGTGGTTGGTGTCTTGGTGGTTAGTGTTTTGGTGGTGTTTAGTCGTTGGTGTTTTGGCAGTTGAGGTTTTGGTGGTTGGTGTATTGGTGGTTGGTGTTTTGGCGGTTGGTGTTTAGTGGTTGGTGTTTAGTGGTTGGTGTTTTGGCGGTTGGTGGTTGGTGTTTTGGCGGTGTATCATCATCATTATGGAAGGTTGTGCGACCTCTGATTTATGTTGAGAATGACAGAACCAAAATCTCTCTGAATGCAGCGTTGTATTACATGCGGGGGGGGGTAACATGGGGGTCAGCAACCCTGGTGTTTTGGTTGGCGTTTAGTGGTTGGTGTTTAGTGGTTGGTGTTTAGGTGGTTGGTGTTTTGGTGGTTGGTGTCTTGGTGGTGTTTAGTGGTTGGTGTTTTGGCGGTTGCGGTTTTGGTGGTTGGTATTTAGTGATTGGTGTTTAGGTGATTGGTTTTTGGTTGGTGTTTTGTGGTTGGTGTTTTGGCGGTTGCTGTCTTGGTGGTTGCTGTTTTGGTGGTTGGTGTTTTGGTGGTTGTTGTTTTGGTGTTTAGAGGTTGGTG
The DNA here is from genome assembly GCA_009667805.1 of Leptobrachium leishanense. Lineage (NCBI taxonomy): Eukaryota > Metazoa > Chordata > Amphibia > Anura > Megophryidae > Leptobrachium > Leptobrachium leishanense. The sequence goes on along the minus strand of CM019071.1, from coordinate 37,392,653 downwards.
TTTTGGCGGTTCCTGTTTTGGCAGTTGGTGTCTTGGTGGTTGGTGTTTAGTGATTGGTGTTTTGGTGGTTGGTGTTTTGGTGGTGTTTAGTGGTTGGTGTTTTGGCGGTTGCGGTTTTGGTGGTTGGTGTCTTGGTGGTTGGTGTTTTGGTGGTTGGTGTCTTGGTGGTTGGTGTCTTGGTGTTTAGTGGTTGGTGTTTTGGCGGTTGCGGTTTTGGTGGTTGGTGTCTTGGTGGTTGGTGTTTTGGCGGTTGGTGTTTAGTGGCTGGTGTTTTGGTGGTTGGTGTTTAGTGGTTGGTGGTTGGTGTTTTGGCGGTTGGTGTTTAGTGGTTGGTGTTTTGGTGGTTGGTGTTTTGGTGGTTGGTGTTTAGTGGTTGGTGGTTGGTGTTTTGGCGGTTGGTGTTTAGTGGTTGGTGGTTGGTGTTTTGGCGGTTGGTGTTTAGTGGTTGGTGGTTGGTGTTTTGGCGGTTGGTGTTTAGTGGTTGGTGGTTGGTGTTTTGGCGGTGTATCATCATCATTATGGAAGGTTGTGCGACGTCTGATTTATGTTGAGAATGACAGAACCAAAATCTCTCTGAACGCAGCGTTGTATTACATGCGGGGGGGGTAACATGGGCGTCAGCAACCTCAGCCCTCCAGATGTTTGACACCACGGATGTAGTCTAGCTGCTTCCCAATTAACCATTGACATGTTACACTTAACCCCCCCCCTCCGTTTATCCTGTATATTATTGGGCTGAAGTTATTAGCAGCATCTGCCGAATTATTATTTTTTATCTATTTTTAGTTTAGGTGTAAACACTCACTTTCCGCCCTCGGCAGGTGCAGCTCCTCCTCTTCGGCTCAGGGCTTCCCAACATGTTCTTATGCAATTTGTGCCGTGTATATATACGTTTCATACAAACGCTACACAAAATGCGTATCTCAGGAACACATGCAAGAATGATGGTCTAGCCTGATCTCTGGCCCCGTCTCCAGCGCCATTCCCTCTGATGCCTGGGACCCTCGGTGGCCATGGTCAGCGGTTCTGCTCCACTTGTCGTTCACGGCTCAGCCAATGACAAATTTCTGAAACTCCCTTCACTCCCAGCCAAGTGCCACTGACAACCTGCTGTCCGTCACATGTCTGGATCGAACCATTTCACTGTTCCCACCCTCACCCAAATTCTGCTCCGTTCTCACGCCTCTCCAGAGCTTTGCCGGATCAACATCTGATCTCAAACTCCGATGCTTCATTTTCTCCAGCGCCGGCCTCCTGACGGCTCCTTTGATATATCCAGGAGCTTGGCTTCCCTCCTGGAGAACGCGCGCAGGTCGATAAAGTCCCGTCCCAGTAGCCTCTAATGCACAATCTGCCCCATTTCCTCCGTCTGCCAGATTAGAGAAATCCGTCTGACGGAAAAACAAAGTGTAGAAGAATCTGGGGCCCCAAAAAAAATCTGTATAATTACCTGCACTGGAACATCCCGGCATGACCGGCAGCAACGCCTCCCCATCATATGATCATCATACAAGAGGAGACTCATCCCTCACCCAGCTCTTCCTCCATGTCTCCTGAAACATTTCCTCCCTGTGCTCTGGGACCTTTAGGTACATAAATTAGCGTTGCCAGGTCGGCCATGTTTCCCAGGACACATAATTTATTCATGCTGAGGGGCAGTGCATGAAAAATACATGGATAGTAAAGATGTGCCGATATCGATATTTGTACTTGTGTAAATGCCCCTGATACTGGCAGCCAGCACTGGACTGGCTTGCCGGGCGGTGAGGGCTGGGGCAGCTGACAGAATACTCTAACTGCATTCCTGACTCCCCCACACCTTCTATCCCCGACTCCTTCTATCCCCCACACCTTCTATCCCCGACTCCCCCACACCTTCTATCCCCCACACCTTCTATCCCCGACACGTTCTATCCCCGACTCCCCCACACCTTCTATCCCGACTCCCACAACCTTCTATCCCCGACTCCCCCACACCTATTATCCCCGACTCCCCCACACCTTCTATCCCGACTCCCGACACCTTCTATCCCTGACACCTTCTATCCCCGACTCCCCGACACCTTCTATCCCTGACACCTTCTATCCCCGACTCCCCGACACCTTCTATCCCTGACACGTTCTATCCCCGACTCCCCCACACCTTCTATCCCCGACTCCCCCACACCTTCTTATCCCCGACACCTTCTATCCCCGACTCCCCAACACCTTCTATCCCTGACACGTTCTATCCCCGACTCCCCAACACCTTCTATCCCTGACACGTTCTATCCCCGACTCCCCCACACCTTCTATCCCTGACACCTTCTATCCCCGACTCCCCCACACCTTCTATCCCGACTCCCCGACACCTTCTATCCCCGACTCCCCGACACCTTCTATCCCCGACTCCCTGACACCTTCTATCCCCGACACCTTCTATCCCCGACCCCGACACCTTCTATCCCCGACTCCCCGACACCTTCTATCCCCGACACCTTCTATCCCCGACCCCGACACCTTCTATCCCCGACTCCACGACACCTTCTATCCCTGACACGTTCTATCCCCGACTCCCCCACACCTTCTATCCCGACTCCCCCACACCTTCTATCCCGACTCCCCGACACCTTCTATCCCCGACTCCCCGACACCTTCTATCCCCGACACGTTCTATCCCCGAATCCCCCACATGTTCTATCCCCGACTCCCCCACATGTTCTATCCCGACTCCCCCACACGTTCTTTCCCCAACTCCCCCACATGTTCTATCCCCGACTCCCCACACGTTCTTTCCCCAACTCCCCCACACGTTCTATCCCCGACTCCCCACACGTTCTTTCCCCAACTCCCCCACACGTTCTATCCCCGACTCCCCACACCTTCTATCCCCGACTCCCAAACACCTTCTATCCCGACTCCCGACACCTTCTATCCCGACTCCCCGACACCTTCTATCCCCGACTCCCCCACACCTTTTATCCCCGACTCCCCCACACCTTCTATCCCGACTCCCCGACACCTTCTATCCCCGACTCCCCCACACCTTCTATCCGACTCCCCACACGTTCTATCCTGACACCCCCACACCTTCTATCCCGACACGTTCTTTCCCCAACTCCCCCACACGTTCTATCCCGACTCCCCCACACCTTCTATCCCGACTCCCCGACACCTTCTATCCCCGACTCCCCGACACCTTCTATCCCTGACTCCCCCACACCTTCTATCTGACTCCCCCACACATTCTATCCCCGACTCCCCGACACGTTCTATCCGACTCCCCACACACGTTCTATCCCCGGCTCCCCCACACCTTCTATCCCCAACTCCCCCCACTTCTATCCCCGACTCCCCCACACCTTCTATCCCCAACTCTCCCACACCTTCTATCCCCGACTCCCCCACACCTTCTATCCCCAACTCCCCCACACCTTCTATCTCCGACTCCCAAACACCTTACATAGTTACATATATATATAGTTACATAGTTACCTTCTATCTCCGACTCCCCCACACCTTCTATCCCCGACTCCCCCACACCTTCTATCCCCGACTCCCCCACACCTTCTATCTGACTCCCCGACACGTTCTGTCCCCGACTCCCCCACACGTTCTATCCCCGACTCCCCCACACGTTCTATCCCCGACTCCCCCACACGTTCTTTCCCCAACTCCCCCACATGTTCATGTGTCATTTCCAAGTGGCATTCTTAAGTGGACGTTCAGAGTTGATTCCTGGAGTTTTATCCAAGATCCCCTACGCCATCACGATCCCTAATTCCTGTGTCTCCTCTCTCCACAGGTAGGCATTATCACCCATCACCCATCATCCACAGACACCCACATCTCAACTGATCCCCTGCATACTTTTGCTGGTAGGCATTATCACCCATCATCCATCATCCACAGACACCCACATCTCAACTGATCCCCTGCATACTTTTGCTGGTAGGACCCCCATCACCCAGTATTCGCAGGCACCCACTTTGTAACGTTACCTTGGTCTTTTTGCTGTTTTTATTTATTTTTTATTTATTTTTGTTTTTCTCCACCATTTGCTTTGTTAATTAGCATGTGAATCTCCTGCCCTATTGACACAGCCCATCCAGCTTCAGGTGTTGACTTTTTCAGGTGTTGACTTTTTAACTGCCTGAATGCAATCAGTCCGCCCTATATAACAACTATACCAGGCTCCATTGAGCCAGGCTCCAGTGTTATTTCCAAATGGCATTCTTAAGTGGACGTTCAGAGTTGATTCCTGGAGTTCAGTGGCATTCTTAAGTGGACGTTCAGAGTTGATTCCTGGAGTTCAGTGGCATTCTTAACTGGACGTTCAGAGTTGATTCCTGGAGTTCAGTGGCATTCTTAAGTGGACATTCAGAGTTGATTCCTGGAGTTCAGTGGCATTCTTAAGTGGACGTTCAGAGTTGATTCCTGGAGTTGCGGGACTGGAGGAAGGAACTGCAAAACTGCAAGGCCCACTTTTTACTCTGGTAAACTCACGTCTATATCATGCTTTCACCTCACGCTTCTGCTCTTTACTTCTACCTTTCTCCTTAAATGGAACTCCTGCCCCTCTACCACCGACCCCTACACAATCTGCATCTCTCCCTCCCTCCTCTCGTCCCACATGATGGCCTCACATGAGCTCCTTTGTTTCCTCAGAACATGGTCTCCCTCTAACTCTCGTGCTGCCAATCACTCCCACTCCCACAAATCCCATTCCCACCTTCTCTTTCTCACCCTCCTGCTGTTACTCTATTCAGGTGACATATCCCCTAACCCTGGCCCCACAACACATCCAATACTTCCCTATCATCCTATCTCCATCGCACATAAATCACCTCCCTGCAAGCCCAGCAACCTCATTCCCATAATCCCTCAGCGCCTGTCCTCTTTCTCCTGCGCCCTCTGGAACGCTCGCTCTGTGTGCAACAAACTCACAGCCGTCCATGACCTCTTCCTTTCAAACTCCTTCAACCTCCTAGCTTTAACTGAAACCTGTCTAACTCCCTCTGACACGGCCTCCGTTGCTGCTCTCTCACATGGCGGTCTACACTTGAGCCATACCCCCAGACCGGGTGAGAGAAATGGTGGCGGGGTCAGACTCCTGCTCTCTCCCACCTGCACCTACCAGCATCTCCCTCCACCCCCATCCCTCTCCTTCTCCTCCTTCGAGACACACTGCATCCGCCTGTTCTCTCCTCTGGCTCTCAGGGTGGCAGTCATCTACCGCCCACCGGGACCAACCTCCCAGTTCTTTGACCACTTTGCTACCTGGCTTTCTCACTTCCTGTCTTCTAATCTTCCATGCCTAATTCTCGGGGACTTCAACATTCCCATTGACGATCCTGCCGCTCCTGCTGCCTCCAAACTTCTTTCACTCACGTCCTCCCTTGGACTCACACAATCCTCCCTCCTCCCTACCCACCGCGATGGTCACGTTATTGACCTGGTCTTTTCCAACCTCTGCTCCATTTCTGAGTTCAAATGTCGCCCTTTCCCCATCTCTGACCACCACCTTCTCTCTTTCAACCTATCTGGACTTCCTAAACACCCTGCTCCCCACCCCGCACACACACTTGCAGAAATCTACATGCTGTGGACCCCCATCAATTCTCCAACCTACTTCACCACCTCCCTCACACCTCATCCTTCACCTGCCCTGATGCTGCCACTAATCACTACAACACTACGCTTATCTCTGCTCTAGACACTCTTGCTCCTCTTCGACTCTGTAAGGCCCACGCCGCCAGCTTCAGCCCTGGCACACCCTCCAGACTCTCTACCTGCAAAGATGCTCCCGCACTGCAGAGCGTGCCTGGAGGAAATCCCGCTCTGAGCTGATTTTGTTCACTTCAAGTTTATTCTCCGGTCATACACCTCTGCCCTCCACTTGGCCAAACAATCCTTCTTCTCATCTCTTATATCTACGCTGTCCGCCAACCCTAAACGGCTCTGGTCCACCTTCAACACCCTCCTCTACCCACCTGCACCTCCCCTCAGCTGCCTTCAGCGCTCAAGACCTGGCAGACTACTTCCTCAGTAAAACTCTAACTATCAGAAGCAACATCCCAACACAAGATAGTTATCTGCCACCTCCACTCCCACAGGTCCCATCTGCCACCCTCTGCCGCTTCCTCCCAACCACTGAGGAGGAAGTCAATTCCTTATTGTCCTCCTCACATCTCACCACGTGCCCGCTCGACCCCATTCCCTCACATCTAATTCCTCCCCTCTCCTCCTCCCTCACCCCTGCTCTCACACACATCTTCAACCTATCTCTCTCCACTGGCTCCTTTTCATCTGCCTTCAAACACGCGCTAGTTACCCCTTTACTAAAGAAACCATCCCTAGACCCCAACTCTCCATCCAACTACCGCCCTGTATCCCTGCTTCCCTTCACATCAAAGCTCTTAGAAAAACTAGTCTTCAACCGCCTCTCCCTCTTCCTGTCCTCCAATTCCCTACTTGACCCCCTGCAATCTGGCTTCCGTCCCCTACACTCAACTGAAACTGCCCTCACAAAGTCACCAACGACCTCCTAACTGCTAAAAAACACGGCCACTATTCTATTCTCATCCTGCTTGACCTCTCGGCTGCTTTTGACACTGTTGACCACCCCCTCCTTCTACAGACCCTCAACTCTCTGGGTCTCGGTGACACTGCACTTGCTTGGGTTGACTCCTATTTATCCAACAGGTCCTTCTGTGTGTCCTTTGCTGGTAACTCCTCCTCCTCATTGCCTCTATCTGTTGTGTACCTCAAGGCTCTGTCCTTGGTCCTCTGCTCTTTTCCATCTACACCTCCTCCCTGGGCAAAATCATCAACAGCTTTGGCTTTAATTACCACCTCTACACTGATGACACTCAGATCTACCTCTCTACCCCTGATCTCTCTCCCCCTGTCCTTTCAAAAGTCAGTGACTGTTTATCTGGCATCTCCTCCTGGATGGCCTCCCACCACCTAAAGATCAAAATGTTAAAGACTGAGCTCCTACTTATTCCTCCCTCCAATGCCTCCCCACCTCCTGACTTCTCTATCATGGTGGAGGGTATCACCATCTCCCCATCAAACCAAGTTCGCTGTCTTGGAGTTACACTTGACTCTGCTCTTTCCTTCATCCCCCACATCAAGTCTCTTTCCTCCTCCTGCCGATACCAACTGCGTAATATTTCCAGAATTCGGCCATTTCTTACCGCTGTCACCACAAAACAACTCATACACGCCCTGGTAATCTCCCGACTCGACTATTGCAATAATCTCTTATCTGGCCTCCCTCTGTCCCGCCTCTCCCCCCTACAATCCATCCTGAACGCCTCCGCCAGGCTAATTCACCTCACCCGCCGCTCTGTCTCTGCCGCTCCCCTCTGCGAGTCCCTTCACTGGCTCCCCATCCACTGCAGAATTAAGTTCAAAATCCTTATCCTTACCTACAAAACCCTCACTAACTCAGCGCCCCACTACCTGTCCTCACTAATCACCAAATACACCCCAGCCCGCTCCCTAAGGTCAAACAGTGACCTGCGCCTAGCTTCTCCCCGCATCACCTCTTCCCATGATAGACTGCAGGATTTCTCACGTGCAGCCCCCACTCTCTGGAACGCTCTCCCTCATGCTGTCAGACTTTCCCTAACTTCTCTTCCTTCAAACGCTCCCTTAAAACCTTCCTATTTAGGGAAGCCGACCCCCAACTCACTGACACAACCATCAATCACTCTCACCTTACAGTCCTCTCCTCCTGTTTCCAACCCCAACCCTCCCAGATTGTGAGTTCCTACGGGAATAGGGCCCTCATCTCCTCCTGTACTGTTTGTCAAATGTTGTTCAATGTATTGTAACCCTGTCTATACTGTGCTTATTGTACAGCGCTGCGGAATATGCTGGCGCTTTATAAATAAAGAATAATAATAATAATATCCCCAACTCCCCCACACGTTCTATCCCCGACTCCCCCACACCTTCTATCCCCGACTCCCCCACAATTTCTATCCCCGACTCCCCCACACGCTCTATCCCTGACTCCCCCACATGCTCTATCCCCGACTCCCCTACACGCTCTATCCCCGACTCCCCCACACCTTCTATCCCCGACTCCCCCACAATTTCTATCCCCGACTCCCCTACACGCTCTATCCCCGACTCCCCCACACCTTCTATCCCCGACTCCCCTACACGCTCTATCCCCGACTCCCCCACACGCTCTATCCCCGACTCCCCCACACGCTCTATCCCCACCCCTCATTGTGCTCTATCGCTGTTTCACTCAGTTTATCTCCTTACTGGCTGCCCATGTGCACTTTCCCTGTCCCCCCGTGCATTCTGTCCTTTCGTCTCCCCACACACACAGACACACTGCTCGTGTCTCCCATGTCTTCCTCTCTGCTAGTACGCCAGGCTGACAGACTGAGGGCTCCCTGGGGGCCACTGATGTTGAACGGCACGAAACCTGCTGAGAGCCGCACCTGGCTGCAGATTCCTGTACATCTCTGGCTGCCATGGAGGGGGCATGTTGCTCCAGAACTCTCCCAGGGGCCCGAGGTGTATATATAGGGCAGACGTTGGGTCTCTCCTGGGATGGGATCCGATGCAGCGTTACTCCACATAGATGCCAGCAATAAACACTGAACAGGGTGTAAGAATGAGCCTCTCACCCGGTGTGGAGATTTGCACCAGCCTGGGTAACGCCTGGGCCCGTTAGCAGGAGATGGAGCGGGATCATTTTTTGGGATATGATGAGCATGTTATCCAGTGATTTAAGGGAATGCTTGGCCTGGTCATTATTCTCCATTTATACCACCTTTTTTTGTGATTTTTCTTTTAGTCTTCAAGGTCCCTCTCTGCTGTAAACATCACGTTATCCTGCACAAGACCCTCCGAAGAATCCCACCCAACATGGTGCCTATCATGCGAATCATGGTCCTGTTCACCATCACTCTGGCGGTCTCTGCATCTTCGGAAGAGTCAGGGAACGTATCTTGCGGGTCATCTCCTAAAAGTCGATGCGAGCCAGGCATTCTCCTCCCAGTCTGGCGTCCCCACAACCCATCAACAGGAGACAAGGTGGCCCGAGCTGTGGTTTACTTTGTGGCAATGCTCTACCTCTTTCTGGGAGTGTCCATCATCGCAGACCGCTTCATGGCTTCCATTGAGGTCATCACTTCCCAAGAGAAAGAGATCACACTTACCAAACCCAATGGAGAAACCAGTGTGGCCACTGTGAGAATATGGAATGAGACAGTCTCCAACCTCACTCTCATGGCCCTGGGGTCTTCAGCTCCTGAAATCCTGCTTTCAGTCATCGAGGTCTGTGGGCACAATTTTCAGGCTGGTGAACTTGGCCCAGGAACCATTGTGGGTTCTGCTGCCTTCAACATGTTTGTGATCATTGCCTTATGTGTATACGTCATTCCAAATGGTGAGTCCAGAAAGATCAAACACCCCAGAGTGTTCTTCGTCACAGCCACATGGAGTATTTTTGCATATATTTGGCTTTATCTGATTCTTGCCGTGATCTCCCCAAGTCGGGTGCAGGTGTGGGAAGGGCTGGTCACCCTCCTTTTCTTTCCAGCTTGTGTGCTCTTTGCATGGGTGGCGGATAAGCGCCTTCTCTTCTATAAGTATGTCTACAAGCGATACCGAGCTGACAAAAGGAGAGGGATCATTATCGAGACGGAAGGTGAATTTCCCAAAAGCATTGAGATGGACGGAAAACTGGGAGGAGCGACTGTGGCTCCAGGAGATACCAAGGACATCACTGTTCAAGACAGTGAAGCAGCAGCTGCGGAAGCCAAAGAACTCGACGAGAGCCGAAAGGAAGTCATCCGTATCCTGAAGGAGCTAAAGCAGAAGTATCCGGAGCGGGAGTTGGACCAGTTGGTGGACATGGCCAATTACTACGCTCTGCTGCACCAGCAGAAGAGCAGGGCCTTCTACCGTATCCAAGCTACACGCATGATGATCGGGGCAGGCAATGTGCTCAAGAAGCACGCAGCCGACCATAATAAGAAACCAGCAAACCTACAGGATGTGACAACCGAGCCAGGAGAAGAAAACACCAGCAAGATCTTTTTCCAACCTTGCAACTACCAGTGCCTGGAGAACTGCGGTATGGTGACGCTCAACGTGGTCTGTCAGGGGGGCGACGGCACAAGCACTTTCTACGTGGACTTCAAGACTGAAGATGGGTCTGCGAACGCGGGATCAGATTATGAGTATAGTGAAGGGACTCTGATCTTCAAACCAGGGGAGACACAGAAGGAGATGAAGATCGGGATCATCGATGACGATATCTTTGAGGAGGATGAACATTTCTTTGTGCGGTTGATGAACCTGAGGGTGGGCGATGCCGAAGGGATGTTTGAACCAGACGGTGAGGGTCAGCCAAAGGCTCGTCTTGTTTCCCCACTCATTGCTACAGTGACCATCCTAGATGATGACCATGCCGGGATATTCACCTTTGAAGAGAAGCTGGTCCATGTCAGCGAAAGTGTGGGAGTTCTAGAGGTCCGAGTGTTGAGGAACTCAGGAGCAAGAGGAACTGTAGTCATACCTTACCGGACGCTGGAGGGGACTGCCAGAGGAGGAGGAATCGACTACGAGGATGCGTATGGGGAGCTGGAGTTCCTAAACGATGAGACCGTGTAAGTAGCCATGAACCTGCTGTGTATTATCTGTGGTGCGCGTGTGCAAGCTGTGCAGAGAGTTATGCGTGATCTGATAACATCATGCAAAGTGTCACACGTATTGATCTGTTAGGTTTTTTTTTAGTTTGTTTCGGTGCGTTCGTTATGTTACCGTGATTCGTATTTTGGATCGATTCGTTATTATTAGGAATTCGGATTTCAGAATGTGAAACGGATGAATTTCTTAGATGGTCTATTCACTAAAAGGTGAAACTCAGGAGAATTGGCAGGAGAATGAACAATCTAGATCAAATCGATGCAGAGAATGAAATATATATAGTGAAAAGAGGAAATGAATAAGAGAGTCAGGGTTTTAGGAAATATTCCTCCAAATATGTCAGTACAAGACACATATCATGGTCAAAACAAAATCAATTGCTGAAGATGACGAGATACCAATGTAGGTATGTGTATATATGTTTGGTAGGTGGCAAAAAGGTGCCCATTCACCAGCCCTAATCTGCTGCCAATAATTAGAACCAGGCAAATACTAGTCCACAATATCGATTCATTAACAAAGCGCATATAGGAGATTTGGGGAAAGGGGTACTAGCCAAAAAACCATAAAGCCGTATAAATGCAGCAAGCCTACCAAGGGAGGATTCCAAATAAACTGTCCTGCTCTTAAGGAGGCATCCGACGCGCGGTTCGCCCTTACAGGCTCGTCAGTAATGCGTAGGTATTAACGTAATACAATGTACCTTATAAAGCCAGCCTTTTGGGGGCAGGAGTCCCGTATTGACCAATCAAAAAGCAATAAGTATAATTGGATCTAAATGCCAAGATGGACAAGAATGACATCCAATCAAAGGCTTACATATGATAGCTCTCCGCCCATTTTGTTTTGGCCATACAAACAGCCCCAAGCGTGACTGGGTGAACTAGATGAGATTGACAGGTCCATGATCCAATGCACATCAGGCTTTATCATGTTGCCATGGACACTGCTTTCAGTCTCAACTGGATAATAGGTCTGTTTAGTGCCGATAGAATTTAAAGAAATAAATAAACGCCGTACATAATGGCTACAACAGGGCTCAAAATTTCAAATCCCAAGCTACTAACCAGTCCATAAGAGTTACTCGCCACCAGTTGCTCCACCTAACCCCTACCCAGCCCTTAACTCTGCCCCTAAACACACCCCCTTAAATTATCTTATCAAATTACACAGTTAAAGGTTTTAATTAGAATAAAGTTACAAAAATAACATTAATACCAAGACATCAAAATCCCAGATACATGTATACCCAATCAGAGCCTAGTGTGAGCAGAGCGAGGAGGCAGGGAAGCTCCTCTCCACCCCACTGCTAGTGACAGAGACAAGCTTGGTCAGGTTAGGCAGCTGATCCCTGCCACCATGCAGCCTGGTGAAGGGGGGGGGGGCTGCACGTGGCACCGCTGGAATACGCAGCACAAAATAATTTATTGTGCTGCCTGCGTGTGCATTTTCACTCGCCCACACTTAATTTCCACTCACCAAATGCTAGTAGGCGAGTGGAAATTTGGAGCCCTGGCTACAATATATCGGCATATCGCTGTGACAGACAGTTTATCACAGACTTACAGGGTTATTCAGAGAGTGTGAAAAGCAGGAGAATGACTGGAGAATGACTGGAGAATGACTGGAGAATGAAAAATTCTAGGTCAAAATAGCCGATTTGGAAAGTGAGATGAAAGGGAGAATTTTTCTGGTTTGGTTATTTTGACCTAGAATTTTCATTCTCCAGTCATTCTCCTGTTTTTCACCGCTCTCTGAATAACCCTGTTAGTCTGTTCACATTATACCCGCTGGGGAAGAGATAAAATAACCGGTGTATAAACACATGGATAGAGCTATTCAACCTTTAAATAACCCTAAGATGTCACTTCATGTGCTGGTCTAGGGGTTCATAATTGTACATCAATGGTGCAGACTGCTGGTTTTTAAAGTAACTCCAAAACAGGATTTGAGAAGATAAATAGGTAGAGGGCACTATATAATATAGTCTCGCTGCGGCAAACAGTGAACAACATAATAATTCTATTCACATTAGGCCAACTGAGAAAATAACAGAATAAACGACCGATGTATAAATACATAGATACAGCCATATGACATTGGGATAGCCCTAAAATATAAGATCTTCTAATAATTATTAAGTTAAATTAGAACTGTATTGGGAGACCGCAATAGCGCACCAATGGTGAAGCCCATAGGTTATTAAAGGTAACATAGCGGCTGTCACCGATTCAATGTTAGGTAGCCTATAAATTGATTAGCCCATCGAGACCTGTTGGATGAATAATGGGGCTATTTGGCAAAATGAAATAAAAATGATAGCAAACAATTTTTACAGAATACGGAAGAGTCAGTCTGCGTTAATTAAATCAAGTAGCTACTAAAATAGCCCATGAGAACTGATTGCTATGCAGCACTGTAATGCGCTCGTCACATCTAAATGGCCAATGCACAGGCACTAAAATATGTGAGAGGAAGAGCTTGAGATGTGCAGAACAGGACGGATTAAGGGAACTGGATGGTACAAATGTATTATAATGTCTAAACGAAAAATCATGAGACAGTATGGAAATTAGAAAACAATGAAATGAACTATTAAGTAAATGAAAACAAATAATAATAAAACAATTGATACAAGGGGAGGAAAAGTACCGGACTGATAGTGAAGGATCCACCAGTGGAATATTTAATTTTTAAATAAAGGAGGTATAATTAAATTCTTCATTGAGGCCAAAGTTTTCAAAGTGTAAATCCAAAAAGATTCTCTTTGGCAAAGGCGCTTATCTAAGTTCCCTTAGCTATCAGGCTACTTGTACTTCAATTACTTATCATTCAGCTATTACACTACCGCTGTGTAGTGACTTGTTCAATCTAGACCAAATAGCTGATTTGGAGAGTGCGATAAATGGGAGAGTTTTTCTAGTTTGGCTATTTTGACCTAGAATTTTAATTTCTCCAAAAGTTCTCCTAAGTTTCACCTGTCTCCGAATAAACCTGTATGATAAAAAAAAACAAATAAAAGAAAAGAAGATACGTAATCCCCGTCTTTTGGTGCTGAAACCTATTCAGCACCAAGGACAGCACTTGCCGAACACAGTCAAAGAAAAAACGCCCTCATGGTTTTAACATAATTAGGAAACCAACGATTTCAGCAAATAAAACCAAAAACCCGAAAAATGCCTAAAAATAAAATAAAGAGACTTTTTGCTGCAGATTATAATAATAAACAGTTTATTAGATATTGGATTAAAACGGGAATATTTGTAACATTGAAACCTATGGGATTCGCATGATTAAACCTGTCGAATGAAACCACTGAACATCGGGGCATTTCACTGACTTTTCTCTGCTGTTCGGAGCACCGTATTTCACTGCCGCCAAACAGCACCGTATTTCACTGCTGCCAAACAGGCCCCGTATTTCACTGCTGCCGAACAGGCCCCGTATTTCACTGCCGCCAAACAGGCACCGGATTTCACTGCTGCCAAACAGGCACCGGATTTTACTGCCGAACAGGCACCGGATTTCACTGCAGCTGAACATGCACCGTACAGCACCCTGGCGCTGTCCATGTCCTGTGGTGCTGAATAAAACAGATTCAGCACAACGGCCAATGGACAAGGAGGCGATGCCGAGTCTAAGTGAAACGGTGTAACGAATCAATCCGTAAAAACGAAATAAATTTGTTATATTTTGTTTCAGACGGAACCGATTCGTTATATAGGACGTGCTTCCAAAATACACAAAGCACATGTAAACACAAAGCACATGTAACAGACCCTGACAAACAGCAACAGACCCCGAAAACCAGCAACAGACCCCGACAAACAGCAACAGACACCGAAAATCAGCTACAGACCCCGACAAACAGCAACAGACATCGACGAACAGCAACAGACCCTGAAAAACAGCAACAGACACCGACAAACAGTAACAGACCCTGAAAAACAGCAACAGACACCGACAAACAGCAACAGACCCTGACAAACAGCAACAGACCCCGACAAACAGCAACACACCCTGACAAACAGCAACAGACCCTGACAAACAGCAACAGACCCCGACAAACAGCAACAGACCCTGACAAACAGTAACAGACCCTGACAAACAGCAATAGACACCGACAACCAGCAACAGAAATCGACAACCAGCAACAGACCCTGACAAACAGCAACAGACACCGACAAACAGCAACAGACCCCAACAGCAACAGACCCCAACAGCAACAGACCCCGACAAACAGCAACAGACACGACAAACAGCAACCGAACCCCATTAACAGCAACAGACACCAACAAACAGTAACAGACACCGACAAACAGCAACAGACACCGACAAACAGCAACATACACCGACAAACAGCAACAGACACGGCAAACAGCAACAGACCTGACAAACAGCAACAGACACCGACAAACAGCAACAGACACGGCAAACAGCAACAGACCCGACAAACAGCAACAGACACCGACAAACAGCAACAGACACCTAAAAACAGCAACAGACACGACAAACAGCAACAGACCCCGAAAAACAGCAACAGACACGACAAACAGCAACTGACAGAAAGACAGACAGCAACATACACCAACAAACAGCAACATACACCGACAAACAGCAACAGACACCAACAAACAGCAACAGACACCGACAAACAGCAACTGACAGAAAGACAGACAGCAACATATGGACAGGCAGAGAGTGGCGCGGGCCCCGGGAGAGGCTGCTGCTGTTTTTCTGGAAGAGATAATTCCCCACAAATCCCGTTAGTTCATCAATCAGGAACCGCTAACACAACGTCAATAAGAGCTCTGCATATATCAGAGACAGCGAGCGCAAACCCATTAACCCCTTATTAAACCCACTGGGGCCGTGCTGAACCCATTAACCCCTTACTAAACCCATGGGGGCCGCTCTGAACCCATTAACCCCTTACTAAACCCACTGGGGCCGCTCTGAACCCATTAACCCCTTACTAAACCCACTGGGGCCGCGCTGAACCCATTAACCCCTTATTAAACCCACTGGGGCCGCTCTGAACTCATTAACCCCTTATTAAATCCACTGGGGGCCCTTCTGAAGCCATTAACCCCTTACTAAACCCACGGGGGCCGCTCTGAACCCATTAACCCCTTACTAAACCCACTGGGGCCGCTCTGAACCCATTAACCCCTTACTAAACCCACTGGGGCCGCACTGAACCCAAATAACCCCTTATTAAATCCACTGGGGCCGCTCTGAACCCATTAACCCCTTACTAAACACACTGGGTCCGCGCTGAACCCATTAACCCCTTATTAAATCCACTGGGGGCCCTTCTGAAGCCATTAACCCCTTACTAAACACACGGGGGCCGCTCTGAACCCATTAACCCCTTATTAAATCCACTGGGGGCCCTTCTGAAGCCATTAAACCCTTACTAAACCCACGGGGGCCGCTCTGAACCCATTAACCCCTTACTAAACCCACTGGGGCCGCTCTGAACCCATTAACCCCTTACTAAACCCACTGGGGCTGCTCTGAACCCATTAACCCCTTATTAAATCCACTGGGGGCCCTTCTGAAGCCATTAACCCCTTACTAAGCCCACAGGGGCCGCTCTGAACCCATTAACCCCTTACTAAACCCACTGGGGCCGCTCTGAACCCATTAACCCCTTACTAAACCTACTGGGGCCACACTGAAGCCATTAACCCCTTACTAAACCCACGGGGGCCGCTCTGAACCCATTAACCCCTTACTAAACCCACTGGGTGCCACTTTGAACCCATTAACTCCTTACTAAACCCACTGGGGCTGCTCTGAACCCATTAACCCCTTATTAAATCCACTGGGGGCCCTTCTGAAGCCATTAACCCCTTACTAAGCCCACAGGGGCCGCTCTGAACCCATTAACCCCTTACTAAACCCACTGGGGCCGCTCTGAACCCATTAACCCCTTACTAAACCTACTGGGGCCACACTGAAGCCATTAACCCCTTACTAAACCCACGGGGGCCGCTCTGAACCCATTAACCCCTTACTAAACCCACTGGGGGCCGCTCTGAACCCATTAACCCCGTACTAAAACCAGTGGGTGCCGCTCTGAACCCATTTAACCCCTTACTAAACCCACTGGGTGCCGCTTTGAACCCATTAACTCCTTACTAAACATACTGGGTGCCGCTTTGAACCCATTAACCCCTCACTAAATCCACTGGGGGCCGCTCTGAACCCATTAACCCCTTATTAAAACCAGTGGGGGCCACTCTGAACCCATTAACCCTGTACTAAACCCACTGGGGGCCACTCTGAACCTATTAACCCCTTACTAAACCCCTGAGGCTGCTCTGAACCCTTTATCCCCTTACTAAACCCACTGGGGCCGCTCTGAACCCATTAACCCCTTACTAAACCCACGGGGCCACTCTGAACCCATTAACCCCTTACTAAACCCCTGAGGCTGCTCTGAACCCTTTAACCCCTTACTAAACCACTGGGGCCGCTCTGAACCCACTAACCCCTTACTAAACCCACCGAGGCTACAGTGAACCCATTAACCCCTTACTAAACTCAACGGGGGCCGCTCTGAACCCATTAACCCCTTACTAAACCCACTTGGGCCGCTCTGAACCCTTTAACCCCTTACTAAACCACTGGGGCCGCTCTGAACCCATTAACCCGTTACTAAACCCACTGGGGGCGCTATGAACCCATTATCCCCTTACAAAACCCAACGGGGGCCGCTCTGAACCCATTAACCCCTTACTATACCCACTGGGGCCGCTCTGAACCCATTAACCCCTTACTAAACCCACCGAGGCTACAGTGAATCCATTAACCCATTACTAACCACAACCAGGGTCATTCTGAATCATTTAACCACTTATCTACCACACAGGACCGTTGTGTATCCATTAACGCTTTACCTGCCACAGCTGGAACCACTGAAAATCAATTAACTCCTTACCTACCACAACTGTGAATGCTGTGAATCGGTTAACCCCTTACTGAGACAGACTCTCTGCGTGTGCCAAAGGGGGTGGGATGAGGAGCATGTGGAATGCGTGGGGTATGGGAGGAGTGCCGAGCATGTGGAATGCGTGGGGTATGGGAGGAGTGCCGAGCATGTGGAATGCGTGGGGTATGGGAGGTGTGCCGAGCATGTGGAATGCGTGGGGTATGTGAGGAGTGCCGAGCATGTGGAATGCATGGGGTATGGGAGGTGTGCCGAGCATGTGGAATGCGTGGGGTATGTGAGGAATGCCGAGCATGTGGAATGCGTGGGGTATGTGAGGTGTGCCGAGCATGTGGAATGCGTGGGGTATGTGAGGTGTGCAAGCATGTGGAATGCGTGGCGTATGTGAGGTGTGCCGAGCATGTGGAATGTGTGGGGTATGGGAGGTGTGCCGAGCATGTGGAATGCATGAGGTATGTGAGGTGTGCCGAGCATGTGGAATGCGTGGGGTATGGGAGGCGTGCCGAGCATGTGGAATGCATGGGGTAGGTGAGGAGTGCCGAGCATGTGGAATGCGTGGGGTATGGGAGGTGTGCCGAGCATGTGGAATGCGTGGGGGTATGTGAGGAGTGCCGAACATGTGGAATGCGTGGGGTATGTGAGGTGTGCCGAGCATGTGGAATGCGTGGGGTATGTGAGGAGTGCCGAGCATGTGGAATGCGTGGGGTATGTGAGGAGTGCCGAGACTGTGGAATGCGTGGGGTATGTGAGGAGTGCCGAGCATGTGGAATGCGTGGGATATGTGAGGTGTGCCGAGCATGTGGAATGCGGGGGTATGTGAGGTGTGCCGAGCATGTGGAATGCGTGGGGTATGTGAGGTGTGCCGAGCATGTGGAATGCGTGGAGTATGGGAGGCGTGCCGAGCATGTGGAATGCGTGGGGTATGTGAGGTGTGCCGAGCATGTGGAATGCGTGGGGTATGGGAGGCGTGCCGAGCATGTGGAATGCATGGGGTAGGTGAGGAGTGCCGAGCATGTGGAATGCGTGGGGTATGGGAGGTGTGCCGAGCATGTGGAATGCGTGGGGGTATGTGAGGAGTGCCGAACATGTGGAATGCGTGGGGTATGTGAGGTGTGCCGAGCATGTGGAATGCGTGGGGTATGTGAGGAGTGCCGAGCATGTGGAATGCGTGGGGTATGTGAGGAGTGCCAAGACTGTGGAATGCGTGGGGTATGTGAGGAGTGCCGAGCATGTGGAATGCGTGGGGTATGTGAGGTGTGCTGAGCATGTGGAATGCGTGGGGTATGTGAGGTGTGCCGAGCATGTGGAATGCGTGGGGTATGTGAGGTGTGCCGAGTGGGTGGGATGTTTGACACTCTTCGTGGTTTGACGCTCCGGTGCTCTTTGGGTTGGCGTTCCAGTGGTGTTCATGACTCGCAGTGATGTTGCACGTTGTGTTGGCGCAGTGATAAACCGCAGAGACTTTGCACACATCACCGCGTTCTGCTGCCCACCTCCTCCCTGAGCGAGTGTGAGGGGGCGGCGAGAGAGGAGCAGCATCACCTAATACAGAGGCACCACCGTGCCCAAACCACCTAATACAGAGGCACCACCGTGCCCCAAACCACCTAATACAGAGGCACCACCGTGCCCCAAACCACCTAATACAGAGGCACCACCGTGCCCCAAACCACCTAATACAGAGGCACCACCGTGCCCCAAACCACCTAATACAGAGGCACCACCGTGCCCAAACCACCTAATACAGAGGCACCACCGTGCCCAAACCACCTAATACAGAGGCACCACCGTGCCCCAAACCACCTAATACAGAGGAACCACCGTGCCCAAACTAGGGATGTGCGTTTCGGGTTTCGGAATTTCGGAATTTTCACGAAATTTCCAGATTCGTGTTTTCGGATGCGGCCGATTTTCGGAAAATTTTTAGATCCGAAAATGGTAGATCCGAAAAGTTTTCCGAGCCGAAACGAAATATTCTCGGAATTTTCGAATGGACTTGAAATGTGTCAAATCGAAATTTATTTTTGCTCTATTCATGATCTGATCTTTATTTAATAAAAAAAAACACGATAGAATCGCCAGAATTATCATAGACACTTTGAAACGAGGAGAACAGAAGTTCCGAAAAAACGAAAATTTCCGAAATTTCCGAAAAGTCGATACAAAAAACGAGCAAAGTGACACGAAAATACGAAAAATGGTCGATATTCCGAAAATAAAATGCACACGAAAAACGAACCGAACCAAATCGAAACAGAAATCGGTCGAAACGAGCCGAATCGAAAAGTTTAAACATCCGAACAAATCGAACCGAATCGAACCGAAAAAAAAAATCGGTGCACAAGCCTAGCCCAAACCACCTAATACAGAGGCACCGCCGTGCCCCAAAGCACCTAATACAGAGGCACCACCATGCGCCAAACCACCTAATACAGAGGCACCACCGTGCCCCAAACCACCTAATACAGAGGCACCACCGTGCCCCAAACCACCTAATACAGAGGCACCACCGTGCCCCAAACCACCTAATACAGAGGCACCGCCGTGCGCCAAACCACCTAATACAAAGGCACCGCCGTGCCCCAAACCACCTAATACAGAGGCACCACCGTTCCCCAAACTACCTGTAATGGAACCGTTCTCTTCCGTCTGTCCTGACTCTCCAGACACCCCTTCGTTGCGGTCAGCCCGGCTACTGGGAGCGCTGTCCTCAGTGCCTCGAGCAGCTTGACCCGCCTGCTTCTGTTCCTCTGCCCTGGAGCCGTTAGGAATCTCCAGAAGGCCGCTCGGTACCTTCTGTACCGAGCATCACGCAATAGCTCACGCAATAGCTCTGCCCGAGCATCACGCAAGTGAGCCTGTAATGAGCTGACCAGACTGTCCATGGTCTGTGTGGCCCCATCTCTCATGAGGGGAACAGCCTGGGTGCCAGTCTCTCCGGTGGCCTGATACTGCCCGCTGGAAGATGGCTTAATGCTGTAATCCCCGGGCTGTGATGGTGTTTTGCTCTGGTCTGCTTTGGCTCGGCCACCCCTCTTTTTCTTCCGCTTCCCGCTGGCTGGTGGGGGGAGGCTTCCTCCAGGGGTCTCGAGGACTGGTAGCTGGGCTGCAGTCTGCAAACTTTTTAAGTCCATTTCGAGTGCCCATTCTTCAGCAGTGAGTCCCTTTAGCACAGGCCAAAAGGCAGAGTCCTCATAAACGTCCAGGTAGCGCCCCTGGATGCTGCACAATTCTGCATGTCTGGCAGCTTGTGGACTGCCATAATTGTCTCCTCCGTTAAAGTAGATCCATGCTGGGCCAGGACCGCGGAACACATAGCCTGGGGGAGGCTTCTCGTCAGCTTCCCAATCCTCCTCACTCACACATTGCAGCAAGTCCTCGTATTTGCACTCTAAATCGAGTGCGGCACGCAGCCAGTGCACCAACTGGTCTCCATGGCTCGCAGTGGGCTGAGGCCCCAACACTTGGGGTCTCCACAGCTGAATGTCCTCTGCGATTCTCTGCTCATAAAGAATAAATGAGCTGTCCTGATCCATAGTCCTCTGTAGACTGTTTTCTTGCACCGCAGGCAAAAACCTCTGCGGTCTCTCTCAGCGGGGACACATCTCCACTCGCTCCGGGTTGCACCACACTTGTGCCTTTGACCCTTACTTCAGTATTCGTTCCTTCCTTGGCTTTCCAGCAGGTCCTTCAGGGTGTCCTGCTTGCAGGCTGTATAGTTTGTCATCTCGGGGTGTATTGGTGTTGGAGAGCCTCTATCCACACCGCTTGCCACCAATGTGATGGAACCGTTCCCTTCCATCTGTCCTGACTCTCCAGACACCCCTTCGTTGCGGTCAGCCCGGCTACTGGGAGCGCTGTCCTCAGCGCCTCGAGCAGCTTGACCTGCCTGCTTCTGTTCCTCTGCCCTGGAGCCGTTAGGAATCTCCAGAAGGCCGCTCTCTGCCTTCTGAGGGTGAGTGTGGAGTGTAGCGTAGTTTGTAATAAAGACACCAGGCGCGGCTGTATGCTTTAAAACAGGATCCTCTCTCTCTGAGTTCTGCGAGTTCTCTGACTTTTTAATGAACAACCACCATTTATGCTGAAGTCCAACAGTCATAATTTGCATACCCATACTAATTACATTAGGTCAGTTATTTACAATAAACATTCTTTACTTTCTCTGGAATTTCCAGAAGGCCGCTCGGTACCTTCTGAGGGTGATAGTGTAGTGTAGCGTCGCTGAATGAAACACCAGACGCGGCTGTATGTTCCAACAGGATCCTCTCTCTGTCTCAGTCTGAGCTCTGAGAGTTCTCTGACTTTTTAATGAACAAAACGCCACCATTTATGCTGAAGTCCAACAGTCATAATTTGCATAAAATGACACACCTCGTCCTACCCATACTAATTACATTATGTCAGTTATTTACAATAAATATTCTTTATATTCTTTAGCCTTCAGCTCACACAACATTTGTATAATCCATTGTTCTAACACATCAGATTAAACACAAACACTATCACAGATCCCTTGAATTTAATATACAGCTAGATAATGGGAAAAGCCCTGGTGCATAAATTACACAGCAGTAAAGCTTGTTTACTCTATACACAAAAACACATTTACCTACAGGAATATAAGTATTTAAAAAACCAAAGCTACGCCATTTTACACTAAACTAAATTAAACTAAAACCAAACGATGTAAAATATATTTAAAAACACACGATATAAATGAACATAAAGTCTCTTGGGGTTTGATCGTGGAGCGCTATGTCAGCTCCATGACACCACCTAATACAGAGGCACCGCCGTGCCCCAAACCACCTAATACAGAGGCACCAAGACAGGCGCCATGCTCTCCTAATACACAGACACAGCCGCCATACTGTGCGGCGCTGGTTTATGAGTCGCACCCCTCGCTCCAGTGATGATATAAAGGAGTATTTCCGGGATCGGCTTTTGCTGCTTTGAGTTATTTTCTGTGTAATTTGTCGCTATTTTAATCCCTGTGAGTCAGACGCCGGTGACGCGCTTTGTGCCGCTCTGCCGATGCCGCTATATTTAGGAGCTCTCTGGCTGCCGGCAACGCACGCACACACACACACACACACCGCTTTGATTCCATTGTTACTGTAGCAAAGGGAACACAGAAATGCTGTGAAGTGTCAGCTCTTGTGTCCAAGTGTGTGGGTCACAACCGATGCAGAAGACACAGCAAGCCCCTCCCCCTTCATAAACTCATCAATTCACTGATAAAGGAAGGTCAGGCGACGCTGCGTACGGGGCGCACACCTTCGGCTCATCTCGCGGCCGCACGCGGCGCCTGGCCGGAGGATCCCAAACCCACAGACGCTGACCCGGGATCAGTCGCCGTTTGGTGACGGAAAATCTAACGACAAACGACCCGAAAGCTTCACAACACGGAGACCGGAGAGCCTGAAAGAGCCGCGCGACACCGGCAAAGAGCTGCGCGACACAGGCAAAGAGCTGCGCGACACAGGCAAAGAGCCGCGCGACACAGGCAAAGAGCCGCCGCGTTACCAGCAAAGAACCGCCGCGTTACCAGCAAAGAGCTGCGTGACACAGGCAAAGAGCCGCGTGACACAGGCAAAGAGCCGCGCGACACAGGCAAAGAGCCGCGCGACACAGGCAAAGAGCCGCGCGACACAGGCAAAGAGCCGCGCGACACAGACAAAGAGCCGCCGCGTTACCAGCAAAGAGCCGCGCGTTACCAGCAAAAAGCCGCGCGACACAGGCAAAGAGACAAGCGTTACCAGCAAAGAGCCGCGTGTTACCAGCAAAGAGCCGCGCGTTACCAGCAAAGCGCCATGCGTTACCAGCAAAGAGCCGCGTGTTACCAGCAAAGAGCCGCGCGTTACCAGCAAAGCGCCATGCGTTACCAGCAAAGAGCCGCGTGTTACCAGCAAAGAGCCGCGCGTTACCAGCAAA
Source organism: Leptobrachium leishanense (assembly GCA_009667805.1). Classification (NCBI taxonomy): domain Eukaryota; kingdom Metazoa; phylum Chordata; class Amphibia; order Anura; family Megophryidae; genus Leptobrachium; species Leptobrachium leishanense. The sequence goes on along the minus strand of CM019071.1, from coordinate 37,369,096 downwards.
GCGCCATGCGTTACCAGCAAAGAGCCGCGTGTTACCGGCAAAGAGCCGCGCGTTACCAGCAAAGCGCCATGCGTTACCAGCAAAGAGCCGCGCGTTACCGGCAAAGAGCCGCGTGTTACCAGCAAAGAGCCGCGCATTACCGGCAAAGAGCCGTGCGTTTACTGGCAAAGAGCCGCCGCGTTACCGGCAGAGAGCCGCGCGTTACCGGCAAAGTCTCATGTTACCCCCAGCTGGGTGCATGCAGAGTTTTGGCTCCTGTACAGACGCCGTGTGCGCGGTGAGGAGGAATCCCGGTTACTGTCACGTACGTGGAACACAGAAATATTGCCAAGAAATGAGTTTGAAATATGTGAGGCGTTACGCGACGGAGCACCGGGACCACCGGGAACTTCATCTACAGAAAACCAGATACTGGCAGATGGAGCCGAAACCCCGGAGACCCGTGACTGGGAATTGGTCGGATAGTTCCCGGGCGGCAGACGCTGTGGGGGAGGGGCAGCGCTGACACCGAGATGCGGATTATTGAACCAAAGTCACGTTTAACCCTCTCCATGGGATATGTCGCCTGCAGCGATGGAGCGAGGATCCCCGGCTTATATGTTTCACTCTTTAACCTTTTCACAACCAGGTCTGAAAAATATTCATAAAAACAGACGCGAGTACCAACACGGTGAGGGCGCGGGGTGAGGGTGAGGGCGCGGGGTGAGGGTGAGGGCGCGGGGTGAGGGTGAGGGCGCGGGGTGAGGGTGAGGGCGCGGGGTGAGGGTGAGGGCGCGGGGTGAGGGTGAGGGCGCGGGGTGAGGGTGAGGGCGCGGGGTGAGGGTGAGGGCGCGGGGTGAGGGCACACAATCCAACATATGAGGAGCCCCTAAAACACACCCGCAAACCCTGAATATATGGAGGAACCCCTAAAACACACCCGCACACCCTGAATATATGGAGGAACCCCTAAAAACACACCCGCGCACCCTGAATATATGGAGGAGCCCCTAAAAACACACCCGCGCACCCTGAATATATGGAGGAATCCCTAAAAAGACACCCACACACCCTGAATATATGGAGGAGCCTCCAAAAACACACCCGCACACCCTGAATATATGGAGGAACCCCTAAAAAGACACCTGCACACCCTGAATATATGGAGGAAGCCCTAAAAACACACCCACACACCCTGAATATATGGAGGAGCCCCTAAAAACACACCCGCACACCCTGAATATATGGAGGAAGCCCTAAAAACACACCCGCACACCCTGAATATATGGAGGAAGCCCTAAAAACACACCCGCACACCCTGAATATATGGAGGAACCCCTTAAGACACCCACACACCCTGAATATATGGAGGATCCCCTAAAAACACACCCACACACCCTGAATATATGGAGGATCCCCTAAAAACACACCCACACACCCAGAATATATGGAGGATCCTCTAAAAACACACCCACACACCCTGAATATATGGAGGAACCCCTAAAAACACACCCGCACACCCTGAATATAGGGAGGAACCCCTAAAAAACACACCGCACACCCTGAATATATGGAGGAAGCCCTAAAAACACACCCGCGCACCCTGAATATATGGAGGAATCCCTAAAAAGACACCCACACACCCTGAATATATGGAGGAGCCTCCAAAAACACACCCGCACACCCTGAATATATGGAGGAACCCCTAAAAAGACACCTGCACACCCTGAATATATGGAGGAAGCCCTAAAAACACACCCTGAATATATGGAGGAACCCCTAAAAAGACACCCGCACACCCTGAATATATGGAGGATCCCCTAAAAACACACCCACACACCCTGAATATATGGAGGAGCCTCTAAAAACACACCCACACACCCTGAATATATGGAGGAAGCCCTAAAAACACACCCGCACACCCTGAATATATGGAGGAACCCCTAAAGACACCCACACACCCTGAATATATGGAGGATCCCCTAAAAACACACCCACACACCCTGAATATATGGAGGATCCTCTAAAAACACACCCACACACCCTGAATATATGGAGGAACCCCTAAAAACACACCCGCACACCCTGAATATAGGGAGGAACCCCTAAAAAACACACCGCACACCCTGAATATATGGAGGAAGCCCTAAAAACACACCCGCACACCCTGAATATATGGAGGAGCCTCTAAAAACACACCCACACACCCTGAATATATGGAGGAAGCCCTAAAAACACACCCACACACCCTGAATATATGGAGGAAGCCCTAAAAACACACCCACACACCCTGAATATATGGAGGAAGCCCTAAAAACACACCCGCACACCCTGAATATATGGAGGAAGCCCTAAAAACACACCCGCACCCTGAATATATGGAGGAAGCCCTAAAAACACACCCACACACCCAGAATATATGGAGGAAGCCCTAAAAACACACCCACACACCCGGAATATATGGAGGAACCCCTAAAAACACTCCCGCACACCCTAAATATATGGAGGAACCCCTAAAAAACACACCGCACACCCTAAATATATGGAGGAACCCCTTAAAACTAGGGATGAGCCGAACACTCCCCGAGTTCGGTTCGAGCCCGAACACCCCATTTGTTCGGGACTGAACCCGAACCCGAACTCCCGTGCAAGTCGATGGGGCTGAAAATTCAGTTTTTTAGAGTGCCCTCCAAGAGGGCATATATGCTACATATTTGCCATAAAAGGTGTATGGGGGTCCGGGTAGTGCCCTGGGGGACAGGAAACAAGGACAAAAAGTTTTAAAAAAAACGTTTTTAAAGGGACAGTGAGTTTTCCATGAAATAAGGGTTAAAAATAAAAACCAAAAATTCCATCAAATATCGTGCCTAGGAGGTCCCCATAACCTGCCCGTGAAGTGGCGGATTTCTAGGATGTATAGAAACACTTAAAAACAAAAAAATGACGTTTCATATGACGGTAAATGCTTTTCCTTTAATCTATCCATAAACAACTGCTTGGGGCGGCAGTCTGTATGAAAAGACATTTTAGGACGCGCAGAAAAAGTTTACTGATTTTTTGGCTAAATTATTGTGAAACTTATGCAGGCTTTGGATGAAAGTAACAATAGGTGCTTTAAAATTGGGCTTTTAGCGTCGGCAACAGTGCCGTCACACCGTAACCCCTCTGAGGATATGAATCTGATACAGGCGTCAGTGGCAGTGCACCCAGATATTGTGCCTTTAGTGCCAGGCATGCAAGTACTATCATACAGTAACCCCTCTGTGGTATTGTGGAAGAGTGCAAGGGTGGACCATGCGGTCCTATATTAAAAAGATATGAATCTGGTAATGGGCGTCAGTGCACCCAGATATTCTGCCTTTGGTGCAAGACTGCCAGGCCAGCAAGTATCATCATACAGTAACCCCTCTGTGGTATTGTGGAAGAGTGCAGGGTTGGACCCTGCGGTTCAAAAAAATAAAATGATATAAATCTGGCACAGGCGTCAGTGCAGCCAAATACTGTGCCTTTCATGGCAGCAAGTGCCTTCACACCGTAACCCTTTTGTGGTATTGTGGAAGAGTTCAGTGCTGGAGGTTTTGTGAATGCAGAAGAGGACATCCCCTATCTATTCCATTACTTCAGCATCAGGGGATTGATAGCTGCTGATCCAGGACTGATTCATTTTTATAAATGTCAGCCGGTCTACAGAGTCGGTGGACAGACGCACTCTTTTGTATGTGACAAAACCTCCAGCGGCACTGAACGTCCTTTCGGAAAGCACGCTAGATGAAGGGCAACCTAGTAGCTGCATAGCATATTGGCTATGTTCTGGCCAGTGATCCAATCTCAACACCCAGTAAGCCAGTGGATCATCTCCTGGAAAGGTATCCAGGTCTGCCCTTGCCCCTAGGTAGTCCTGCACCATATGGTGAAGACGCTGGCAATGGGTGTTTACATTTGACGTCCCTGGGCGTCGAGGACTAAAAAAATTTAAAAATGCATCAGTCAAGCGGCCCTGGCCTTCACCGCTATTCCTCTGATCACCTGCAGTCTCAGAAGCACGTGTGTCAGCACTTGGTAATCTAACAGTGCCTGGAAAGGTGTTACACAAGTTTCGCTTTAGAGCGTCCTCAAGTTTTGTCATCCTGTGCTCCCTCTGTGCGGGCAGGATGAGCTCTGCAACTTTCCCCTTGTATCGTGGATCAAGAAGGGTTGCCAACCAGTAATGATCCCTCTCCTTGATAGCACGAATCCTGGGGTCCTTTAGCAGGCTTTGCATCATTAGGGAGCCCATGCAGCATAGGTTTGAGGTGGCATTAGCAGCCGAGTCTTCCTGGTCAATGAGGATGACTGTATCGTGCACTTCCTCCTCCCAGCCACGCACAAGCCCTTCTGTTTCTGGGCACACAAAACCCTGCCTTGAGGAATCCCCACCTTCAATGCCCCCACTACTTAAATAGTCCTCCTCCTCCTCATCCTCCTCCTGTCTGATCTGAGTAGGACCCGCTGGAATGCTGTCTGCGGAAAGACTGGGGCCTTGAGAGCTAGGGAAGGCCTCCTCTTCCTCCCGCTGCTCTGCCTCTAGAGCCACATCTATAATTCCCCGCAGAGTGTGCTCCAGCAGGAACACTAAAGGAATTGTGTCACTGATGCATGCACTGTCCCTGCTCACCATCCTCGTTGCCTCCTCAAATGGTGACAGTACAGTGCATGCATCCTTGATCATCAGCCACTGCGCGGGGGGGGGGAAACCAAGTTGACCTGAACCTGTCCTTGTGCCATACTCACACAGGTACTCGTTGATGGCCCTCTGCTGCTTGTGCAGATGCTGCAGCATTGCTAATGTCGAATTCCACCTGGTGGGCATGTCACAGATCAGACGGTTTGTGGGAAGGTGGAATTCTCTTTGAATTTCTGCCAGGCGAACGCTTGCTGGGAATGACCGTCTGAAGTGGCTGCAGACTTTTCTGGCCTGGATGAGAAGCTCTGGCAGCCCTGGGTACTTGGTTAGGAAACGCTGTACCACCAGATTTAGGACGTGTACTAGGCATGGTACATGCGTCAATTTACCCTTGCATAGGGCGGAGAGAAGGTTGCTGCCATTATCGCAGACGATCATTCCCAGCTCAAGCTGGCATGGTGTGAACCATCTCTGCACCTGCCCCTGCAGAGCTGACAAAATTTCTGACCCGCTGTGGCTCCTGTCCCCTAAACAAACCAGCTCAAGCACAATATGGCATCTTTTTGCTTGAGCCATTGCGTAGACCCTGTCAGGCGTGGGTTTAACTGCCACTTCGCTAGAGACAGAGAAGGAGGAGGAGGAGGAGGAAGAGGTGGTGGTGGTGGAGCAGACAGACCTCATACAAGCAGCTTTCTGGAGGCATGGTGGATGAACAAGCTCCAGCACAGAGCCCGTCTTGGATCCCTCCCAGCTGCAATCAGAGTTACCCAGTGTGCCGTGAAGGAAATGTAACGACCCTGTCCATGCTTGCTGGACCACGTGTCTAAAGTGACATGCACCTTGCTGCTGACTGCCATCCCAATGACTGGATAACATTGTCTGGAATGGCCTTGCGTGAAAAGTAATGGCGTTTTGGAACCTGCCCCTGTGGTACAGCGCATTCAGCAAATTCACGGAAGGGAGCAGAGTCCACCAGCTGGAAAGGCAGCAGGTGCAATGCGAGTAATTTTGCTAAGCTGGCATTTAGACGCTGTGCTTGGGGATGGTTGGGACTATATTTTTTCTTTCGCTGCAGCAGTTGCGGCAACGTAATCTGACTGCGTAAATCTTCAGCTACTGGGATGATGTCACATTGTGAGGAAGGACCTGCTGGTACATCTATTACTGTAGCATCATCCCTGTCGGTGGAGGTTGTAGGCAATTGCATGGCAGGACATACAGTGTGGGTAGAGACAGATGAGGAGGAGGAGGACCTACACAACGTTTTGCCCCAACGGGATGTGTGGCACTTGTTCATATGTCGCCTCAAGCACGTGGTACCCAAGTGTCCGGTGTTTATCCCACGCTTCAGCCTCCTCTGACATAGATTACAAATAGCAATGGTGGGGTCTGCTTCACATTTCTTAAAGAACTCCCAGACAGCAGAGTTCCTGCATGTGTTCTTTGAGACAACAGCGCTCTGCACCGGAGCAGCTCTGACATGTGATGCCTTGGACTGGCTAGTGCTACGGTTGGTCACAGAGGATGTTGTGCCTCGTGTTTGCTGTGCCTCCTCCTCCTCCTCCTCACTTGATTCCTCAGTTCGATCTGGCACCCAGGTGGAGTCAGTGACCTCATCATCATCAATGTCATCTTCACCCCCTATCTCCTCGTCACTGGAGCCAACTTGGCAGTATGCTGCAGCTGCTGGGGCAACATGAGTGCCAGTTATTTGTGTGTCATCACTGGCACCCCTTCCTCTAGGTTGATTATACTCCCTTGCTCAACCTCAGAGATTGAATCAGAGCACTGTACTTGCTGCGCATCCTCAAGCAGCATGTCACTCTCATTGTAGTCAAACAATTCAGCTGACTCCTCCGTGTGTGATAGCGAGGCTACGGCAGGAGTAGCTGTGGACATGGAGGCTGCATTAGATGCTTTGGCAGCTGAGGTGGACTGTAAAGCACTAGAAGCATGGCTGGCAGAGGACTCGGAGGATGAGGATGGCCTGGTTAGCCAATCCACCAAATCCTCTGTATGTTGCTGCTGCTTAAGAAGACGGCCAGCACCAGTTAGAAAGGACAAGCGTGCCCCTGCAGAGGATGCACCACGTCCACCACGACCAGAGGCACAGCCTCCCGACACAGGGGCTGCTTGCCCGCTTATCTGTGTCTGGGAGCGTCTGCCAGTCCTTTTTGTTCTTTCAGACATGGTGAGTGATATATAGATTAATATATACAGAACTCTGATTCAACTCTGGTATAAAGATTTAAAGAACTCTGGTATAACTCAGTGAGACACACTGATAGCTGGCAGCCAGTGACAAGAGACAGATCACCTTAATTCACAAATGTTTTAAAGAAATTAGTGAGCCCCAAAATACAGCGTGGTACATTTTGTATGACGAGACACAGATCACCTTAATTCCCAAGTGTTTTAAAGAAATTAGTGAGCCCCAAAAAGACTTGCTGGCTGTGTGATGAGACCCAGAAAATCACCTCAATTCACAAATGTTTTAAATAAAGTTGTAAACCCCCAAAAAACTTGCTGGCACAGTGACAAGACACACATCACCTAAATTCCCTGATATTTGGTCGAATTGAGACCCCCCAGACCCCCCCAGTAGCGTGGCAGACCGGCAGTAACAACACACACAACTATCTTCTTTGAAATCTCCTCTGAAATGCGTGCAGAAGCGCTGCGTTGAAACCTTATATAGTGTGCTGCGGGACTTAGCTCTGTGAGCCCATGATTGGGCAAAATTTGCCCAATCAGGACTCTGAGCGGTGATTGGCACAGTGTTCAACTAGTCTTGCACCAGACCTGTGGTCAGGTGCAAGGCTGTAGCCAATTACGAGCTTCAGGCAGTGGGAAAATGCATTGTGGTCCATTGTGGTCGAACATGCGGCGAACACCCGGAAATGTTCGGGGTTCGCGATCTGCTCGAACAGCCTAAGTTCGGGTCGAACCCGGAACCGTCCGAACCCGAACAGCTCATCCCTTCTTAAAACACACCCACACACCCTGAATATATGGAGGAACCCTAAAAACACACCCGCAACACACCCGCACACCCTGAATATATGGAGGAACTCTTAAAAACACACCCACACACCCTGAATATATGGAGGAGCCCCGAAAAACACACCCTCACACCCTGAATATATGGAGGAGCCCCTAAAAACACACCCTGAATATATGGAGGAACCGCAAAAAACACACCCGCACACCCTGAATATATGGAGGAGCCCCTAAAAACACACCCACACACCCGGAATATATGGAGGAACACCTAAAAACACACCCACACACCCTGAATATATGGAGGAGCCCCTAAAAAACACCCACACACCCTGAATATATGGAGGAGCCCCTAAAAACACACCCGCACACCCTGAATATATGGAGGAGCCTCTAAAAACACACCCGCACACCCTGAATATATGGAGGAACCCCTAAAAACACACCCACACACCCTGAATATATGGAGGAACCCCTAAAAACACACCCACACACCCTGAATATATGGAGGAACCCCTTAAAACACACACACATACCCTGAATATATGGAGGAACCCTTTAAAACACACCCACACACCCTGAATATATGGAGGAACCCCTAAAAACACCCTCACACCCTGAATATATGGGTAGCCCCTAAAAACACACCCGCACACTCTGAATATATGGAGGAACCCCTAAAAACACACCCACACACCCTGAATATATGGAGGAACCGCAAAAAACACACCCGCACACCCTGAATATATGGAGGAGCCCCTAAAAACACACCCGCACACACTGAATATATGGAGGAAGCCCTAAAAACACACCCACACACCCGGAATATATGGAGGAACCCCTAAAAACACACCCACACACCCTGAATATATGGCGGAACCCCTTAAAACACACCCACACACCCTGAATATATGGAGGAACCCTAAAAACACACCCACACACCCTGAATATATGGAAGAACCCCTAAAAACACACCCGCACACCCTGAATATATGGAGGAACCCCTAAAAACACACCCGTACCCCCTGAATATACTTGATTTCCAAAATAACATATGTTAGGAAATAAGTGGTGCTCTCCTTCCCCTCTTCTGTTCTGGCCGTTTTGAGGTCAATGTCCTCACCATGATGTGGGAGGCTGGTTTCTCCTCTATGTTCTGGGTCGCGGTTGTGCGCTGTCACTTTAAGGAACATCTCTCCCGCTGCTGTTATTTTTACATTTTATTTTCCGCTGTAGTTTTGTCTTCCTCCTGCCACAGGGCGAGCGGGCGTCCTGGGATTTCCGAGCCTCATTAGCTGAGTTTCAGTTCTGGAGGAAGCAGAGATAACAGGGATGTTTATATCTATCACAATAAGAGACGCGGCCGCCCCGAGGACAGATATACCCGATAGCCCCACAATACTCTGAGCACCCCGAGAACGGCCTGGGTGGCCATACTGCGAGCGGAGCCCAGCACCAACCTGCACCCCAAACTATATCAGAAATACTACCATATACCCCAAAGTATGGCATTAATACCACCATGTGCCACACCCTGTGCCATTAATACCACCATCTATCACACCATGTGCCATTAATACCACCATGTACCACACCATGTGCCATTAATACCACCATGTACCATTAATACCACCATGTATCACACCACGTGCCATTAATACCACCATGTATCACACCACGTGCCATTAATACCACCATGTATCACACCATGTGCCATTAATACCACCATGTATCACACCATGTGCCATTAATACCACCATGAATCACACCATGTGCCATTAATATACCACCATGTATCACACCAAGTGCCATTAATACCACCATGTATCACGCCACGTGCCATTAATACCACCATGTATCACACCATGTGCCATTAATACCACCATGTATCACACCACATGCCATTAATACCACCATGTATCACACCACGTGCCATTAATACCACCATGTATCACACCATGTGCCATTAATACCACCATGTATCACACCACATGCCATTAATACCACCATGTATCACACCACGTGCCATTAATACCACCATGTACCACACCATGTGCCATTAATTAATATCAACATGTACCACACCATATGCTGTATACCTCACAGGCGAGAATAATAGTGGGTTTTAGGTCAGCGCTCTGTAGCTAAAGCATGGAATTTCCAGTCTAGTAAATGACCCCCATCTCTACCAAAATGTGGAAATGACACAAACAGTGGCCACTTTTCATCCGCCCTCCTCGCCGTGGCCTTCACAGCAAGAGATCTGCAGATCATGTCTCCATTTGCATCAACAGGCAGGTCAGAAGATGGACAGAGAGACATAAAACTAACAAGTACACGACATCTCGTTGGTCATATCGGGCCTCGGATGGGCTGTTTGAATGACCTGGTATTGGTGTGTCCGGCCTGGGTTTAGGTTGTCTGTTCTGGTATTGGTGTGTCCGGCCTGGGTTTAGGTTGTCTGTTCTGGTATTGGTGTGTCCGGCCTGGGTTTAGGTTGTCTGTTCTGGTATTGGTGTGTCCGGCCTGGGTTTAGGTTGTCTGTTCTGGTATTGGTGTGTCCGACCTGGGTTTAGGTTGTCTGTTCTGGTATTGGTTTGTCCGGCCTGGGTTTAGATTGTCTGTTCTGGTATTGGTGTGTCCGGCCTGGGTTTAGGTTGTCTGTTCTGGTATTGGTTTGTCCGGCCTGGGTTTAGGTTGTCTGTTCTGGTATTGGTTTGTCCGGCCTGGGTTTAGGTTGTCTGTTCTGGTATTGGTTTGTCCGGCCTGGGTTTAGATTGTCTGTTCTGGTATTGGTGTGTCTGGCCTGGGTTTAGGTTGTCTGTTCTGGTATTGGTTTGTCCGGCCTGGGTTTAGGTTGTCTGTTCTGGTATTGGTGTGTCCGGCCTGGGTTTAGGTTGTCTGTTCTGGTATTGGTGTGTCCGGCCTGGGTTTAGGTTGTCTGTTCTGGTATTGGTGTGTCCGGCCTGTGTTTAGGTTGTCTGTTCTGGTATTGGTGTGTCCGTCCTGGGTTTAGGTTGTCTGTTCTGGTATTGGTGTGTCCGTCCTGGGTTTAGGTTGTCTGTTCTGGTATTGGTGTGTCCGGCCTGTGTTTAGGTTGTCTGTTCTGGTATTGGTGTGTCCGTCCTGGGTTTAGGTTGTCTGTTCTGGTATTCGTTTGTCCGGCCTGGGTTTAGGTTGTCTGTTCTGGTATTGGTGTGTCGGGCCGGGGTTTAGGTTGTCTGTTCTGGTATTGGTGTGTCCGGCCTGGGTTTAGGTTGTCTGTTGTGGTATTGGTGTGTCCAGTCTGGGTTTAGGTTGTCTGTTCTGGTATTGGTTTGTCCGGCTTGTGATTGGTTTGTCCGGCTTTTGATTGGTTTGTCTGGCTTGTGATTGGTTTGTCCGGCTTTTGATTGGTTTGTCCGGCTTGTGATTGGTTTGTCCGGCTTTTGATTGGTTTGTCTGGCTTGTGATTGGTTTGTCCGGCTTTTGATTGGTTTGTCCGGCTTGTGATTGGTTTGTCTGGCTTGTGATTGGTTTGTCCAGCTTGTGATTGGTTTGTCCGGCTTGTGATTGGTTTGTCCAGCTTGTGATTGGTTTGTCTGGCTTGTGATTGTTTTTTCCAGCTTGTAATTGGTTTGTCTGGCTTTTGATTGGTTTGTCCGGGTTTTGATTGGTTTGTCTGGCTGGTGATTGGTTTGTCCAGCTTTTGATTGGTTTGTCTGGCTTGTGATTGGTTTGTCTGGCTTGTGATTGGTTTGTCCTGCTTGTGATTGGTTTGTCCGGCTTGTGATTGGTTTGTCTGGCTTGTGATTGGTTTGTCCGGCTTTTGATTGGTTTGTCTGGCTTGTGATTGGTTTGTCCGGCTTTTGATTGGTTTGTCTGGCTTGTAATTGGTTTGTCCGGCCTGGGTTTAGGTTGTCTTTTCTGGGACTGGTTTGTCTGGCTTGTAATTGGTTTGTCCAGCTTTTGATTGGTTTGTCTGGCTGGTGATTGGTTTGTCTGGCTTGTGATTGGTTTGTCTGGCTTGTGATTGGTTTGTCCAGCCTGTGATTGGTTTGTCTGGCTTGTGATTGGTTTGTCTGGCTTGTGATTGGTTTGTCCAGCTAGTGATTGGTTTGTCCGGCTTTTGATTGGTTTGTCTGGCTTGGAATTTTTTGTCTGGCTTGTGAATGTTTTTTCCGGCTTGTAATTGGTTTGTCTGGCTTTTGATTGGTTTGTCCGGCTTTTGATTGGTTTGTCTGGCTTATAATTTTTTCTCTGGCTTGTGATTGTTTTTTCCGGCCTGTAATTGGTTTGTCTGGCTTTTGATTGGTTTGTCTGGCTTGTGTTTGGTTTTTCTGGCTTGTGATTGGTTTGTCCAGCTTGTGATTGGTTTATCTGGCTTGTGATTGTTTTTTCCAGCTTGTAATTGGTTTGTCCGGCTTTTGATTGGTTTGTCCGGCTTTTGATTGGTTTGTCCAGCTTGTGATTGGTCTGTTTTGTGTAGGATAGGATTGCCTTTGTGTATCATCTGGAATTGTTTTGACTCGCCCGTGATTGGTTTGTCTGAGATAAGATTGGGTTGTTTGGCCTTAACTGCTTTGTCTAATATGGTGTTGGCTCGTCTGATTTGGGATTGTTTTTCCTCACCTGGTATTGTTCCTCTGGCCAGGAATTGATGGATAATGAATGGGATTGGTTAATCTGGCCTGGGATTGGTTTCTTTGGCCTGGAATTGGTTATTCTGATATGGGATTGTTTTCATGGCCTGTGATTGGTTCGTCTGACCTGGGATTGGTTTCTTTGGCCTGGAATTGGTTTATCTGGCATGGGATTGGTGTGTGAGGCCTGGAATCAGCTCCTGGGGGTCTTACTAGTGACATGTTTAGAAAATTCTTAATGGAAAATGGTTCAGATGTAAATAATAAATGTAAGCCAGACCCCCCTAAGCTGTTCCCCCCCCAGGCCCCTGGCCGTTCCATCACACACATCTTATTATTAACCAATATAAAAGTGGTTCCAGTGAGAAGGAACGAGCGCTCGTCCAAAGATCAATATTAAAGAGAGGTGCGGGATCCTCTGATCGATGGGATTTTCCTGAGAAAGATGTAAGAGATGTGGGGGGGGGGTGTTTGGGGTTTAATTGATGAGCTACACAGCGGATCGATTTATAATCAACCCCCAAAACATTCGACACCCCCTGAAATGGCAACATGGTCGCTGTGACGGGTGCAACCTCTCCATGGTGCGCTGCTATGTTTGATGTTGGCACATTTTGTGGGTCCTGTGGTATAAATGGAGAGTGCTGGTCCTGGATATGACTGCAGGATGTATAAGGTATAACCTGGATTCACCTCACTCCCCCCCCATCATTATACAAGAGAAACCTCCATCTCTTTAATAAAAGATCTTCCAGGAGATCAATCAGACTGCGACAAATAATCACCATTTTCCATGGAAACAGAAGAACCTGCTCCAGAGCCAAGATACCGCGTGTGAGGAGCAATGGCCGCGACCCACCGGATCACAACCCTCAGGGTGATCGCTCAGTGTCATGGCGGCACAACCACAAATACTGCTTATTAAATATGCGTAAAAGCCCTCAGCCCTGCAATCCGTGCAATCTTTCACTCTGCATGCGATGCTCAGGCGAGTGAGGCGCCTGCAATCCGCGCAATCTTTCACTCCGCATGCGATGCTCAGGCGAGTGTGAGGCACCTGCAATCCGCGCAATCTTTCACTCCGCATGCGATGCTCAGGCGAGTGTGAGGAGCCTGCAATCCACGCAATCTTTCACTCTGCATGCGATGCTCAGGCGAGTGTGAGGCGCCTGCAATCCGCGCAATCTTTCACTCCGCTTGCGATGCTCAGGCGAGTGTGAGGCGCCTGCAATCCGTGCAATCTTTCACTCCGCATGCGATGCAAGAGACAGGGGAAAGCTGTATATTTTGTGCAGCGTCTCAGATTGTCCACCTCTCGCCCACGGAACGTCTTCTTGCCGTGTTCTGTCAGATCCGGCGCAGACATCACTAGAGATAAAAAAAACTGCTCAGAGATCCCGGGATTCAGGCGAGATCAGAAAAAAAATGTGGATTTAGTAACAAAACGACCGGTCAATTTCACAATCAGCGACAGCACAAGGTGATCCAGTGACAGCCCCTTATAGATCCCTACGGAGATCCCACATAGATCTACAGAGTGGATCCCAAGAGGACACAGAGAGAGGTGAAAACACTTTATAGATCCAGAGTAAGATCGATCCCAGAGTGTTTTCTCTTATGGTGTGTATGACTCTATGATGTAATATCCCTGTGTGGATGAGCTCATAGCGTGAGGTTTCATGGTGTGTATGACTCTATGATGTAATACCCCTGTATGGATGAGCTCATGGCGTGAGGTTTCAGGTTCCCCTGTGATTGAGGAGCATTTGGTGGTTGTGGTCGAGGCTTCTCTCTGCCGTCGCTCATAAGCATTTTACCCTTATTTCTCTTTCACCATTACCTTTCTCTTAAGTTACCTTTACTTCCCTTCAACCCCCCAATTATATATTTGATACAGTCCTAACCTCAACATCTGAGGGTTGGGATTTAGGGGTTATTATTGCAGAGGATCTAAGGGTAAGTAGTCAATGTAATAGAGCAGCAGGAAATGCTGGCAGAATGCTTGGAAATGCTGGCAGAATGCTTGGTTGTGTAGGGAGAGCCTGTATTAGCAGTAGGAAAAGGGAAGAGCTCATGCCACTGTACAGAGCACTGGTGAGACCTCGCTTGGAGTACTGTGTGCAGTACTGGAGACCGTATCTCCAGAAAGATATAGACATCTTAGAGAGAGTTCAGAGAAGGGCTACTAAAATGGTGTACGGCTTGAAGGAGAAAAGTTACCAGGAATGGCTTAATGATCTTAACATGTACAGCTTGGAAAAAAGACGAGACAGAGGAGATATGATAGAAACATTTAAATACGTAAAGGGAATCCACAAGGTAGAGGAAGGGAGTATATTTAAAATGAAACAAAGTAGCAAAACAAGAGGACATAGTCTTAGATTAGAGGGGCAAAGGTTTAAAAGTAACATCAGGAAGCATTATTTTACTGAGCGGGTGGTGGATACATGGAACAGTCTTCCAGTAGAAGTGGTAGAGGCCAAAACAGTAATTGAATTTAAGCAAGCATGGGATAGGCATAAGGCTATCCTAAACAAAAAATAAATCCAGGTAAAGTATCCATGTAATTGGGCAGACTAGATGGGCCGAAAGGTTCTTATCTGCGGACATTTTCTATGTTTCCTCCCATCCCAGCAACGTTACAGCCTTTTCCACAGCCGCTTTGAATTGCAACCTGGACAAAATTGGTTCCATCCTCATGCCTCAAAAAAAACCATATGGCCGTTTGCAGGAGCCGCCTACAAATAACATCTTACATAACACCGGGCATACCTCCACTTAACCTCTGTGTTACGCTCCAATCTTTGTGTAATATACCCTCCCCCCTCTAAGTAATGGATTCCTTTTGTTTTCACATGCTTCTGTCAGCCCCTCGCCCCCCCAGCAACCAAGGTCGCCCAGCTCATGGTTATCTGATGCATTGTTCCTAGCTGGTTGTGATTACATTGTCTCTGCACCTTTCCTGTGTGTGTGTGTGTCCCTTGCACAATGTAAATCAATGTAGTCTCCATTTTGAGTTGGGCCATAAGCAGTACTTCTGCGTAATACTGACTTCAAGGGGAGCAGTCTGCCCGTGGACAGGAACCCCTACGTTACAGCCTCGTTCCTCGAATGCCCTCTGGGTTAAGCTAAATGGGGACTTCTCTAAAGGACCAGCCATTCTACCTAACAGCACCTCCTTCCCCCACTTTTCTCTCAATATTTCTGGCAGTTCATATGCTGATTTCAACTGCTTTACTTTCCTACCCCCCCTTCGCTTCACCCCTAATCAGTATCTTGAAGCCTTCCATAAAAAAACCTTACTCCATTCTCCTTATCCTCCATCTTAAGGCTCGCCAGCCCTGGAATCCTTTACCAAGTCTTTAACCCACATCTTTAACCCACGTCTACCAATGAAACGGTTTCTTGCTTAGTATATTAATCTATAGGCCCGAAGTTAAGTCAACCTACCCAAAATAGTGAAACAGCATTTGCTAACATACAAAATCACTGTTTAGTTGATAAGCCTCTTCAGAAATTATAACAGACACATTTAGATGTGTATTTGGTTAGTAATTGTTATATTCATAAATCTGGCAGAAACCATCTGGATTAATTTAGTTGCGCAAATGTAAGTTTAAACAGATTATACAGTTGCTGCTGCCGCACTTCCCCATTGACAGCAGACCATGTGACTTTTTGAGGTTTAAGATGGCTGCCAGCCATGCGGTCACTGATTACCTATGTTTATAAGATCATACAGACTATACAAATAATAAGGTTTGATCAAGTATTACAAAGTGAAGCAAATATCAACGAGCATATTCTAGCTAAAATGCAAATCACTATAACGGGTAAATTAGTGCGTATTTAACCAAATAGATTACACACACACACATACAGTATAATGTCAAAATAGTGACAAATTCACAGAATTAATACACTTAATACTTATCCACTCCCAGGCTTTCTTATGATGATGGTACGAGTGGGAAAGATGAGGGAGTTGTTGCTCATAGTTACATAGTTACATAGTTACATAGTTATATAGGCTGAAAAAAGACATGCGTCCATCGGGTTCAGCCTCTCCCACATAACCTACTGCTGTTGATCCAAAAGAAGGCAAAAAACCCAGTCTGAATGCTTGCCAATATGCAACATACTGGGAAAAAATTCCTTCTTGACCCCAGAATGGCAGTCAGATTTCTCCTTGGATCAAGAAGCTTTTACCCACATATTAAATATTATAACCCTTAATATTCTGTGTCTGCAGGAAGCCATCCAGTCGTTTTTTAAAAGTCTGTACAGACTCTGACCCAACCACCTCAACAGGCAGAGAATTCCACAGCTTTATTGTTCTCACCGTAAAATAACCCTTCCTATGCTTTAAGCTAAATTTTCTTTCTTCCAGTCTAAATGGATGACCCCTTGTCCTATGTATAGTCCTGTTAATGAATAGGTTATCAGACAATGGTTGATAATGGCCCCGTATATATTTATATAAGGTTATCAGATCCCCTCTAAGGCGCCTTTTCTCTAAACTAAACAGGTTTAAGCTTGTTAGTCTTTCCTCATAACTTAACCCTTCCATCCCCCTTATTAATTTAGTTGCCCGTCTCTGCACTTTTTCTAGCGATATAATATCTTTTTTTAAGACAGGTGCCCAAAATTGCACGGCATATTCAAGGTGCGGCCTGACCATTGATTTATACAGAGGCAAAATTATGTTTTCATCCCGTGAGTGAACTCCCCTTTTAATGCATGCCAGTACTTTGCTGGCCTTGGCGGCTGCTGTTTGACATTGCACATTGTTACTTAGTTTGAAATCTATGATTATTCCAAATCCTTCTCCTGCTTGGATTTCCCTAACTCCGTACCATTTAGGGTATAAATTGCTTGTGTGTTCTTCACTCCAAAGTGCATAACTTTGCATTTATCTAGATTAAATTTCATCTGCCATTTAAGTGCCCAGTCCCCCAATCTATCTAAATCCCTCTGCAGCGAAGTAACATCCTGCTCACATTGAATTACTTTTCCTCATGTTTCCTCCATTTCGGAGATAAGTCTCTCCTCTCCCTCAATAAAGACAAAGTTAGCTTTCTGAAATAATTATTTACTCACACTGTAGCAAGTGCGCAAAAAAGATTGTACATTACTGCTGTGTCACTTCAAAAATTGCCTCAATTAGTATAGTGAACTTAAATACAGTATACAAATGAGTTTATTCATCAACTTATTGCTTAGCTCTTGGAGTTACTTTATTTATTTCACATACACCCAGGTGAGACAACCCCCCTCCCTTCCAGAATACATTACAGATAACAACAGGCTCCAGCCACTGGACAATAGAAAAGCTCCAGTCACTGGACAATAGAAATAACAGTCATCACAATGGAATGTTTACCCATGCTTCTCTAAACAGTGTGCTTAGGTAAACCCAGGTTGTTAGAGTGCAAGCTCTTGAGCAAGGGGCCTCTCCTACTGTTTAATGAGTGCAAAATATAACAACTTATAACTGTAACATACAGATACACACTTTGACAACAGCATAGCACATCACACAACACTCTACACTATATACAGAGACAATAAACTGTAAAGCAAAATACTTGCAAATAAACATTGGGGCGGCCGTTTTATCACAGGTTGCTTTGTATGCTTACTGCCTGTTTAGTACAAAATGACTGCAGCTCATTAAAATGTATCGATTTTGGAGTGCTATTTGGTGCTAAAACACCCACTATTCATGTGCGTGATTCTTAAAATTGACCGTCAGTCATTTACTAGAGTGAGCACTTTAACTATAAAGGCACAGCAATCCTCAGACAGACACAGGCAAAGTTACTGAACCCAAATGCACCTAATAACATACAAAACAACAAATCACTGAATTCTGGCCGAGTTATACCAGAACCATTAACCTATCCATAATTACTATCACGCAGATACTACACAAAATTAACAAGGGAATACATCCCTTGTATCCATGTAATTGGGCAGACTAGATGGGCCGAAAGGTTCTTATCTGCCGACATTTTTCTATGTTTCTATAAGGGAATACAGTATTGCAAAGTGTAACGAATATCAAAAGCATCTACTAAATAAAACCTACAAATCAATACAATGGAAAACCTGCACCTATTTATCCAAGTAATAATAGAACTAGGAATATATATATTTAGCAGACAATAATAATAGGGAATATATAACAGATTGATACAGCGAGTAATACTTATCCAGTCGTTGGTTTTCATATGCTGATGGTGATGGTAAAATGGAGTTGGCTGTCCAAAAAGACAAAGGTTAGACTGATTTCATCTGTCCTTTGCTTACCCTTTTCTATTACCCCTGGCCCTCCCCTTTCTGTTATCTGCCCCCGAGACCCAATCCCAGCGATAATCCTGAAACAAAAGGGGAACCATTGTAACTCCTCCCAACTTTCTACGCTTTTCTTTAAACAGGGAACATGCTTAAGCTTCTTCGTTCCCAGTCAGTCTCTCATCAGTACCATCCTTCACTCACAGTTTTCTAGGAGGGGGGGTTGTGTGAAAGTGGGGGGGGTTGCGTGAGAGTGAGGGGGTTGTGTGTGAGAGTGAGGGGGTTGCGTCAGAGTGAGGGGGTTGTGTGAGAGTGGTGGGGTTGAGTGAGGGGGGTTAAGTGATGGGGTTGCGCGAGAGTGAGGGGGTTGTGTGAGAGTTGGGGGTTGTGTGAGAGTGGGGGGTTGCGTGAGAGTGGGCGGGGTTGCGTGAGAGTGGGGGGTTGCGTGAGAGTGAGGGGGTTGCCTGAGAGTGGGGGGTTGTGTGAGAGTGGGGGGGGGTTGTGTGAGAGTGAGGGGGTTGCCTGAGAGTGGGGGGTTGCCTGAGAGTGGGGGGTTGCCTGAGAGTGGGGAGTTGCGTGAGAGTGAGGGGGTTGTGTGAGAGTGAGGGGGGTTGTGTGAGAGTGGGGGTTGTGTGAGAGTGAGGGGGGTTGTGTGAGAGTGGGGGGTTGCGTGAGAGTGGGGGGGTTGTGTGAGAGTGGGGGGTTGTGTGAGAGTGAGGGGGGTTGTGTGAGAGTGGGGGAGTTGTTGTGAGAGTGGGGGGGGGGTTGTGTGAGAGTGAGGGGGTTGCCTGAGAGTGGGGGGTTGCCTGAGAGTGGGGGGTTGCCTGAGAGTGGGGAGTTGCGTGAGAGTGAGGGGGTTGTGTGAGAGTGAGGGGGTTGTGTGAGAGTGAGGGGGTTGTGTGAGAGTGAGGGGGTTGTGTGAGAGTGGGGGGGTTGTGTGAGAGTGAGGGGGGTTGTGAGAGTGGGGGGTTGCGTGAGAGTGAGGGGGGTTGTGTGAGAGTGAGGGGGGTTGTGTGAGAGTGGGGGGGTTGTGTGAGAGTGAGGGGGGTTGTGTGAGAGTGGGGGGGTTGTGTGAGAGTGGGGGGTTGTGTGAGAGTGGGGGGTTGCGTGAGAGTGAGGGGGTTGCGTGAGAGTGAGGGGGTTGTGTGAGAGTGGGGGGGTTGTGTGAGAGTGAGGGGGGTTGTGTGAGAGTGAGGGGGTTGTGTGAGAGTGAGGGGGGTTGTGTGAGAGTGAGTGTGTAATGGTAACAGATTTCATCCTGCACTGACACCCACGCACACGGCACCGCCGCTCCCAGCGAGACGCATCAGATCAGGTTTGGCGGAGCTGAAGCGGCAGCCGAGAAGGAGAAGCTGATTATTTGCTCGATATGACGATTCCCAAAACAAACCTAACGACCTCTTGTGATGCCGAGTCCTGACCTTCCAAAGGTTAATGGATACAGTATCTCCCGCTGTGATAGAGATCCGGGGGTCCCAGCTGAGAACAGGGGGGCTCATCACACAATCGAGAGCCCCCCAAACATTTATATCAGCCTGAGAGCCCCCCAAACATTTATATCGGCCTGAGAGCCACCCAAGAACGCACCCTGTAATATATATGTGAGTCTGAGCGCCCCCTGTAATATACAGTGGGGCAAAAAAGTATTTATTCAGCCGCCAATAGTGCAGGTTCTCCCACTTAACGAGATGAGCGAGGCCTGTGATTGTCATCATAAGTAACTTCAACTATGAGACAAAATGAGAAAAAAAATCCAGAAAATCACATTGTCTGATTCTTAAAGAATTTATTTGCAAATTATGCTGGAAAATAAGTATTTGGTCAATATCAAAAGTCCATCTCAATACTTTGTTATATACAGTTGCAAGAAAAAGTATGTGAACCCTTTGGGATTACGTGGAGTTTTGCATGAATTGGTCATAAAATGTGCTCTGATCTTCATCTAAGTCACAACAATTTGAAAAACACAGTCTGCTTAAAATAATACAACACAAACATTATATGTTTTCATGTTTTTATTGAACAGAACATGTAAACATTCACAGTGCAGGGTGGAAAAAGTATGTGAACCTTTGGACTTAATAACTGGTTGACCCTCCTTTGGCAGCAATAACCTCAACCAAACGTTTCCTGTAGTTGCAGATCAGACCTGCACAACGATCTGGAGTAATTTTGGATCACTCCTCTTCACAAAACTGTTTCAGTGTAGCGATATTCTTGGGATGTCTGGTGTGAATCGCTCTCTTAAGGTCATGCCACAGCATTTCAATCGGGTTGAGGTCAGGACTCTGACTGGGCCACTCCAGAAGGCGTATTTTGTTTTGTTGAAGCCATTCTTTTGTTGAATTGCTTGTATGCTTTGGGTCATTGTCCTGTTGCATCACCCATCCTCTGCGGAGCTTCAGTTGGCGGACAGATGGTCTTACGTTTTCCTGAAAAATGTCTTGATAAACTCTGGAATTCAAAAACATGTGTTTTTCAAATTGTTGTGACTTAGATGAAGATCAGAGCACATTTTATGACCAATTCATGCATTACTCCACGTAATCCCAAAGGGTTCACATACTTTTTCTTGCAACTGTATTCTTTGTTGGCAAGGACAGAGGTCAAACGTTTTCTGTAAGTCTTCTCTTCACAAGGTTTTCACACACTGTTGCTGGTATTTTTGCCCATTCCTCCATGCAGATCTCCTCTAGAGCAGTGATGTTTTGGGGCTGTCGCTGGGCAACATGGTCCTTCAACTCCATCCAAAGGTTTTCTATGGGGTTGAGATCTGGAGACTGGCTAGGCCACTTCAGGACCTTGATATGCTTCTTACAAAGCCACTCCTTCGTTGCCCGGGCGGTGTGTTTGGGATCATTGTCCTGCTGAAAGACCCAGCCATGTTTCATCTTCAATGCCCTTGCTGATGGAAGGAGGTTTTCACTCAAAATCTCACGACACATGGCCCCATTCATTCTTCCCTTTACACAAATCAGTCGTCCTGGTCCCTTTGCAGAAAAACAGCCCCAAAGCATGATGTTTCCGCCACCATGCTTCACAGTAGGTATGGTGTTCCTTGGATGCAACTCAGCATTCTCTCTCCTCCAAACACGACGAGTTGAGTTTTTACCAAAAAGTTCTACTTTGGTTTCATCTGACCATATGACATTCTCCCAATCCTCTTCTGGATCATCCAAATGCTCTCTAGCAAACGTCAGACGGGCCCGGACATGTACTGGCTTAAGCAGGGGGGACACGTCTGGCACTGCAGGATATGAGTCCCTGGCGGCGTAGTGTGTTACTGATGGTAGCCTTTGTTACTCTGGTCCCAGCTCTCTGCAGGTCATTCACTAGGTCCCCCCGAGTGGTTCTGGGATTTTTGCTCACCGTTCTTGTGATCATTTTGACCCCACGGGGTGAGACCTTGCGTGGAGCCCCAGATGGAGATTATCAGTGGTCTTGTATGTCTTGCACTTTCTAATGATTGCTCGCACAGTTGATTTCTTCACACCAAGCTGCTGCCTATTGCAGATTCAGTCTTCCCAGCCTGGTGCAGCTCTACATGTTTGTTCTGGTGTCCTTCCACAGCTCTTTGGTCTTGACCATAGTTGAGTTTGGAGTGTGTCTGTTTGAGGTTGTGGACAGGTGTCTTTTATACTGATAACAGGTTCAAACAGGTGCCATTCATCCAGGTAACGAGTGGAGGACAGAGGAGCCTCTTAACCCTTTCAATGCGGTGGATGCGCTCAGCGCGTCCACCCGCATTGCTACTTCGCTGCGGAGGACGCGCTGACATCCTCCCTTTGCAGCCGCGATCGGCCGGTATTCCAGCCGATCGCGCGGCCCCCTGGTGCGGGCTGACATCATCGATGCGCATGCGCGATGACGTCTATTTCAGGCACCCCCCCCGCCATTGCAGGGAAGGTGCCTGAAGGGGAGGGGGTGGAGGTCCTTCGGACCTCTCCCCCTCCCCTTCCCCACGGGCCTGCGATTAAAGGCAGGCACCGCCTGGAAGGGCACAGCCTGCCCTTCCAAGCGGTGGCTGTCTTTAACCCCTAGGGGGCTGGATCGCGATATGGCGCTAACATGCACCGTATCGCGGTCCCCTCCCGGAGCTGGCCGACATCTTGGATGTCGACCAAGCTTCTGGGATATCCCCCTAATGACTGGCGTCATCGCGCAGAGCGCGATGGTGCCAGTTTTGAAATTAACCCCTTGCTGCCACCTATAGTGGAGATAGGGGGTTCCAATGAACCCCCTATCTCCCGATCCGTGACAGCTAGGGGTTAATGTTTGCTATCATTGGAACGGCCAGAGCGTGGCCTTTCCAATGATACCAAACATGACCATGTAAATTGTAAAAAAAAATAATAAAAAAAAAAAATTAAAAAAAAATTAAGAGAATGTTTTTTTCTTTTTTCGTTTTATTAGTGCAACAATATTGTTCCCATTTCAATTATAATGTGAACAATGATGCTGCACTAACTATTTTTTCTATGGGGGCGTTTGCTAAAAAACACATAAATTTCCCCCAAAAAAGTAACGATTCCTCATTTCTAATTTTTTTAACAAGCGCACCCCATAGAAAATATAACCGCAATTGCTCGCATGTTAAAATGTGAAAAAAAACACTTTACACATTGTAAATGATTGAAAATTCTAATTTTATTGCATTTTTTGTTATAATATACAGACATGACATAACGTATACATATAATAATGACATATTATGAATCTGCACAGTCTGCCGGAAAGAACGATATATAATATGTCTGGGTCATATATTAAAATAAGGCTTAAAAACACGTTTAAACAAGATGAGCGAAATCGGTAAAACTGAGCTCAGCACAGAGGTGTGAAAAGGCTCAGCAGCGAAAGGGTTAAAGAAGACGTTACAGCCAGTCTGTGACAGACAGAAATCTCGCTTGTTTGTTCTGTAAGTGACAAAATACTTATTTTCCAGCATAATTTGCAATGAAATTCTTTAGGAATCAGACAATGTGATTTTCTGGATTTTTTTTCTCATTTTGTCTCATAGTTGAAGTTACTTATGATGACAATCACAGGCCTCGCTTATCTCTTTAAGTGGGAGAACCTGCACTATTGGCGGCTGAATAAATACTTTTTTGCCCCACTGTATATGTGAGTCTGAGCGCCCCCCGTAATATATATGTGAGTCTGAGCGCCCCCTGTAATATATATGAGTCTGAGCGCCCCCTGTAATATATATGTGAGTCTGAGCACCCCCTGTAATATATATGTGAGTCTGAGCGCCCCATGTAATATATATGGGAGTCTGAGCGCCCCCTGTAATATATATGTGAGTCTGAGCACCCCCTGTAATATATATGTGAGTCTGAGCACCCCCTGTAATATATATGTGAGTCTGAGCGCCCCCTGTAATATATATGTGAGTCTGAGCACCCCCTGTAATATATATGTGAGTCTGAGCGCCCCATGTAATATATATGTGAGTCTGAGCTCCCCCTGTAATATATATGTGAGTCTGAGCACGCACTGTAATATATATGTGAGTCTGAGTGCCCCCTGTAATATATATGTGAGTCTGAGTGCCCCCTGTAATATATATGTGAGTCTGAGCGCCCCCCCTGTAATAAATAGGTGAGTCTGGGAGCGCCCCCTGTAATATATATGTGAGTCTGAGCACCCCTGTAATATATATGTGAGTCTGAGCGCGCCCTGTAATATATATGTGAGTCTGAGCGCCCCCTGTAATATATATGTGGGTCTGAGAGCACCCCCTGTAATATATATGTGAGTCTGAGCACCCCTTGTAATATATATGTGAGTCTGAGCGCGCCCTGTAATATATATGTGAGTCTAAGCACCACCTGTAATATATGTGAGTCTGAGCGCTCCCTGTAATATAATTGTGAGTCTGAGCGCGCCCTGTAATATATATGTGAGTCCGAGCAGCACCACCTGTATTATATATGTGAGTCTGAGCGTGCCCTGTAATATATATGTGAGTCTAAGCGCCCCCTGTAATATATATGTGAGTCTGAGCACCCCCTGTAAAATATATGTGAGTCTGAGCGCGCACTGTAATATATATGTGAGTCTGAGCGCCCCCTGTAAAAAATAGGTGAGTCTGAGAGCGCCCCCTGTAATATATATGTGGGTCTGAGAGCGCCCCCTGTAATATATATGTGAGTCTGAGCACCCCTTGTAATATATATGTGAGTCTGAGCGCGCCCTGTAATATATATGTGAGTCTAAGCACCACCTGTAATATATGTGAGTCTGAGCGCTCCCTGTAATATAATTGTGAGTCTGAGCGTGCCCTGTAATATATATGTGAGTCCGAGCAGCACCACCTGTATTATATATGTGAGTCTGAGCGTGCCCTGTAATATATATGTGAGTCTAAGCGCCCCCTGTAATATATATGTGAGTCTGAGCACCCCCTGTAAAATATATGTGAGTCTGAGCGCGCACTGTAATATATATGTGGGTCTGAGAGCGCCCCCTGTAATATATATGTTAGTCTGAGCGCCCCCTGTAATATATATGTGAGTCTGAGCACCCCTTGTAATATATATGTGAGTCTGAGCGTGCCCTGTAATATATATGTTAGTCTAAGCACCACCTGTAATATATGTGAGTCTGAGCGCTCCCTGTAATATAATTGTGAGTCTGAGCACGCCCTGTAATATATATGTGAGTCCGAGCAGCACCACCTGTATTATATATGTGAGTCTGAGCGTGCCCTGTAATATATATGTGAGTCTAAGCGCCCCCTGTAATATATATGTGAGTCTGAGCACCCCCTGTAATATATATATGAGTCTAAGCACCCCCTGTAATATATATGTGAGTCTGAGCACCCCCTGTAATATATATGTGAGTCTGAGCACCCCTTGTAATATATATGTGAGTCTGAGCGCGCCCATTAATATATATGTGAGTCTGAGCGCGCCCTGTAATATATATGTGAGTCTGAGCGCCCCCTGTAATATAAATGTGAGTCTGAGCGAGCCCTGTAATATATATGTGAGTCTGAGCGCCCCCTGTAATATAAATGTGAGCCTGAGCGAGCCCTGTAATATATATCAGTCTAAGCGCCCCCAGTAATATATATGTGAGTCTGAGTGCCCCCTGTAATATATATGTGAGTCTGAGCACCCCTGTAATATATATGTGAGTCTGAGCGCCCCCTGTAATATATATGTGAGTCTGAGCGCGCACTGTAATATATATGTGAGTCTGAGCACGCCCTGTAATATATATGTGAGTCTGAGCGCCCCCTGTAAAATATATGTGAGTCTGAGCGACCCCTGTAATATATATGTGAGTCTGAGCACGCCCTGTAATATATATGTGAGTCTGAGCGCCCCCTGTAATATATATGTGAGTCTGAGCGCCCCATGTAATATATATGTGAGTCTGAGCACGCCCTGTAATATATATGTGAGTCTGAGCACCCCCTGTAATATATATGTGAGTCTGAGCGCCCCCTGTAATATATATGTGAGTCTGAGCGCCCCTGTAATATATATGTGAGTCTGAGCGCCCCATGTAATATATATGTGAGTCTGAGCGCCCCTGTAATATATATGTGAGTCTGAGAACGCCCTGTAATATATATGTGAGTCTGAGCACCCCCTGTAATATATATGTGAGTCTGAGCTCCCCCTGTAATATATATGTGAGTCTGAGCACACTCCAGAAGTCGTGCATTTGTCTTCGCGCCTGACTGTACAGGATAATTATCCATCATTCTCCCCTCAGTAATTTTTTGGGGTGTGTTAGTGTCGCTCAGGAGTTGGGCTGAGATGTTTTGGATGGAGCCTGATACTTGGAGAGAGCGTAAGAGACGGTGCTGTGTGAGGGGACCGCATTAGGGCCCCCACCCTCCTCCCAGGAGAGTGATATTTCTGGCCTTCGCCTCAGTAATGAGTCTATTATACAGGGAGCGAGCGGAGCTTTCCATCCAGTGACCTCGGGGGACGACAGTCCGTGAATCTGGGGTTTAAATTATTCATTGGGTTACCATACTCCGCGCGTCCCCCCCCTTCATGCTCTTTGCCTTTGAGTAACAGGAGAGATTCTCATTAATGAAGTGATTCCATGAGACTCACCCGTCCACAGTCAACCAACCATCCATCCATCATCCAATCCATCCCATCCATCCAACCCATCCCATCCATCCATCCATCATCAAACCCATCCCATCCATCCCATCCATCCATCATCCAACCCATCCCAACCATCCATCTAACCCATCCATCATCCAACCCATCCCAACCATCCAACCATCCATCCATCATCCAACCTATCCAATCCCTCCATCCATCATCCAACCCATCCATCCATCCAACCCATCCCAACCATCCATCATCCAACCCATCCCAACCATCCATCCTTTCAACCCATCCCAACCATCCACCCATCCATCCATCCATCCATCATCCAACCATCCATCCCATCCATCAATCCAACCCATCCCAACCATCCATCCTTCCATGGGCGTAACTACCAGGGTTGCAGAAGGTGCCACCGCACCCGGGCCCTTGTGTCCGAGGGGGCCACGCTTGTCTGCCTAGGCCTGGGGGCTTGCTTATGTTTTATATATATATGATTCTTTCTTTTTTAAAATTTATTTTATACTTCTGTGTTTTACTTTGGAGCTCTGTGATATGCTTATACACACGACACATTACTGTGAGCTTTATTTATAGTGGAACTCTGTGATATGCTCATACACACCGCACATTACTGTGAGTTTTATTGCTGTGGAGCTCTGTGATACGCTCATACACACTGCACATTACTGTGAGCTTTATTTATAGTGGAACTCTGTGATACGCTCATACACACCGCACATTACTGTGAGTGTTATTGCTGTGGAGCTCTGTGATACGCTCATACACACTGCACATTACTGTGAGCTTTATTTATAGTGGGGCTCTGTGATACGCTCATACACACCGCACATTACTGTGAGTTTTATTGCTGTGGAGCTCTGTGATATGCTCATACACACTGCACATTACAGTGAGTTTTATAGCTGTGGAGCTCTGTGATACGCTCATACACACTGCACATTACTGTGAGCTTTATTTATAGTGGAACTCTGTGATACGCTCATACACACCGTACATTACTGTGAGCCTTATTTCTGTGGAGCTCTGTGATAAGCTCATACACCGCACATTACTGTGAGAGTTATTGCTGTGCAGCTCTGTGATACACTCATACGCACCGCACATTACTGTCAGTTTTATTGCTGTGGGGCTCTGTGATACGCTCATACACACCGCACATTACTGTGAGCTTTATTTATAGTGGAACTCTGTGATATGCTCATACACACCGCACATTACTGTGAGTGTTATTGCTGTGCAGCTCTGTGATACGCTCATACACACCGCACATTACTGTGAGTTTTATTTCTGTGGAGCTCTGTGAGATCCACATAGTGCACTTACATTAAAATGGGATGGACTGAAGAGGTCATACTCATATTCTTCTATGTATGGGACACTGTCTGGAGTCAACATTGTGGACTTGGAGGGGACCAACTCATATTGATGGGAGGGGGGGACAAAATATGCTTTTGCCTAGGGTGGGGGGGCATCATGGTACCTGCACCTGGGCCCTGAGATTTCTAGTTACGCCTCTGCATCCTTCCAACCCATCCCAACCATCCAACCATCCATCATCCAACCCATCCATCCATCCATTGATCCATCCAGGGGCGATGTCACATATGGGGAAGGGGTGCTGGAATCCTTACACATCCGGCTGCCATATTGCTCCCTCTTGCCCCCGGGCTGAGTTATCGAGACACTGGCATCACAGCCTAATGCCAAGATCCATATATTAGCAAGAATCCCATTAACCCTGAGAATGCCAGGAATCGAGGCGCACACTGCTTAGGCGCCCCCACCTTTCCTGTTGTAATGGATGAAAGTGACCCTGGGAGGATGGGGGGGGGTGTATCTGCTACTAGGTCTGTATAAAAATCTAGATCCACACCCCTATAAAATAACAGGTGCACCGCCAGATGCGAAACAGCGAGGAATAAAAAAAATGTATAATAATATAAAATATACAAATACGTAAATCACAAAAATATAAAATGCATAAAAATACAAAATATATAAAAATTATACAGAAAACGTAAAACAGAAATATAAAATGCATAAAAATAGTAGCTGTATAAATATCAAAATAATACAAAAACATAAAATTATAAAATGTATAAAAATATTCAAAAACATAAAACACAAGAACATAAAATATATAAAAATATTAAATATACAAAAGTATGCATAAAAATATAAAACTGTAAAATATACAAAGATATAAAACACAAAAATATAAAATAAAAAAAGACATAAAACACAAGCCTAAATTGCATAAAAATATAAAATGCATAAAAATATAAGATATGTAAAGACATAAAACACAAAAATATAAAATATATAGAAATATAAAATATGTAAAAACATAAAACACAAAAATATAAAATATATAGAAATATAAAATATGTAAAGACATAAAACACAAGCATAAAATGCATAAAAATATAAAATGTATAAAAATATACAGAAACATATAACACAAAAATATAAAATATTAAATATACAAAAGCATAAAATGCATAAAAATATAAAATGTATAAAAATATACAGAAACATATAACACAAAAATATTAAATATACAAAAGTATAAAATGCATATAAATATAAATTATGCAAAGATATAAAACACAAAAATATAAAATGAAATAAAATATATAAAAAGCTACAAAAATATAAAATGTATAGAAATATAAAATATGTAGAAATACAGAAAGGGACCTGCCGTAACCCGGGTCAGTGAACCAGATTGTGCTCTGGTGCTTGCAGGCGTTGAAATAGCGGATCACCAGGAAGGTGCCGCGTTCCAGGGCTCTTGTAAATCAATCACAGAAAGTTCAGTGTTTGAATGTTTTGTGAAATGTCCATAACGTTCTGAAACGCTGATCCTTCTGTAGGCAGTGGCGACTCTGGGAACAATATATAGGGGGGGCACATAAGATACCACAGTCAAAACTGGGGAGGGGGGGCACTAATAATTTTCACCACTAAATTAAACCACTGGAAAAAAACTAAATAAGTTTATATACATAACATTCCATAATCCCAGAGTAATGTGACGCAGTGAGTAAAGTGACGCACTGAGTAATGTGCTGCAGTGAGTAATGTGACGCAATGAGTAATGTGACGCACTGAGTAATGTGACGCAGTGAGTAATGTGACGCAATGAGTAATGTGACGCACTGAGTAATGTGACGCAGTGAGTAATGTGACGGAATGAGTAATGTGATGCAGTGAGTAATGTGATGCAGTGAGTAATGTGACGCAGTGAGTAATGTGACGGAATGAGTAATGTGATGCAGTGAGTAATGTGATGCAGTGAGTAATGTGACGCAGTGAGTAATGTGACGGAATGAGTAATGTGATGCAGTGAGTAATGTGACGGAATGAGTAATGTGACGCAGTGAGTAATGTGATGCAGTGAGTAATGTGCTGCAGTGAGTAATGTGACGCAATGAGTAATGTGACGCACTGAGTAATGTGACGCAGTGAGTAATGTGACGGAATGAGTAATGTGATGCAGTGAGTAATGTGACGGAATGAGTAATGTGACGCAGTGAGTAATGTGACGCAGTGAGTAATGTGACGGAATGAGTAATGTGATGCAGTGAGTAATGTGACGGAATGAGTAATGTGACGCAGTGAGTAATGTGACGCAGTGAGTAATGTGACGCAGTGAGTAATGTGATGCAGTGAGTAATGTGACGCAGTGAGTAATGTGATGCAGTGAGTAATGTGACGCAGTGAGTAATGTGATGCAATGAGTAATGTGACGCCGTGAGTAATATGATGCAGTGAGTAATGTGATACAATGAGTAATGTGACGCAGTGAGTAATGTGACGCAATGAGTAATGTGACGCAGTGAGTAATGTGATGCAGTGAGTAATGTGACGCAGTGAGTAATGTGACGCAATGAGTAATGTGATGCAGTGAGTAATGTGATGCAGTGAGTAATGTGACGCAATGAGTAATGTGACGCAGTGAGTAATCTGACGCAATGAGTAATGTGATGCAGTGAGCAATGTGACGCAATGACAATGAGTAAGGTGATGCAGTGAGTAATGTGACGCATGAGTAATGTGACGCCGTGAGTAATATGATGCAGTGAGTAATGTGATACAATGAGTAATGTGACGCAGTGAGTAATGTGACGCAATGAGTAATGTGACGCAGTGAGTAATGTGATGCAGTGAGTAATGTGACGCAGTGAGTAATGTGACGCAATGAGTAATGTGATGCAGTGAGTAATGTGATGCAGTGAGTAATGTGACGCAATGAGTAATGTGACGCAGTGAGTAATCTGACGCAATGAGTAATGTGATGCAGTGAGCAATGTGACGCAATGACAATGAGTAAGGTGATGCAGTGAGTAATGTGACGCAATGAGTAATGTGACGCAGTGAGTAATGTGATGCAGTGAGTAATGTGATGCAGTGAGTAATGTGACGCAATGAGTAATGTGACGCAGTGAGTAATGTGACGCAGTGAGTAATGTGATGCAGTGAGTAATGTGACGCAGTGAGTAATGTGACGCAGTGAGTAATGTGACGCAATGACAATGAGTAATGTGATGCAGTGAGTAATGTGACGCAATGAGTAATGTGACGCAGTGAGTAATGTGATGCAGTGAGTAATGTGATGTAGTGAGTAATGTGACGCAGTGAGTAATTTATTTATTTATAAAGGATTTTACCAGGAAGGATACATTGAGATTTCTCTCGTTTTCAAGTATGTCCTGGATTAAAGAACATTGAGTGGTTACAGAAATACAAAATAGTAAAAATGCAAGATATTAACACAAAACCAAATATACAGATTAACAGAAAAATAAATATGTAGGAAATATAGTCATTATGTTACATGTTTACAGGTGCATTCCGTATTGAGGTATGTTTATAGGGAACTCTTAAGGGACTTTAGACTGGGGGAAGTAATGTGATGCAGTGAGTAATGTGACGCAGTGAGTAATGTGACGCAGTGAGTAATGTAATGCAGTGAGTAATGTGATGCAGTGAGTAATGTGACGCAGTGAGTAATGTAATGCAGTGAGTAATGTGATGCAGTGAGTAATGTGACGCAGTGAGTAATGTGACGCAGTGAGTAATGTGACGCAGTGAGTAATGTGACGCAGTGAGTAATGTGACGCAGTGAGTGATGTGACGCAGTGAGTAATGTAATGCAGTGAGTAATGTG
The DNA here is from genome assembly GCA_009667805.1 of Leptobrachium leishanense. Taxonomy (NCBI): domain Eukaryota; kingdom Metazoa; phylum Chordata; class Amphibia; order Anura; family Megophryidae; genus Leptobrachium; species Leptobrachium leishanense. Next base: position 37,337,251 of record CM019071.1, on the reverse strand, counting down.
ATGCAGTGAGTAATGTGACGCAGTGAGTAATGTAATGCAGTGAGTAATGTGACGCAGTGAGTAATGTAATGCAGTGAGTAATGTGATGCAGTGAGTAATGTGACGCAGTGAGTAATGTAATGCAGTGAGTAATGTGATGCAGTGAGTAATGTGATGCAGTGAGTAATGTGATGTAGTGAGTAATGTGACGCCGTGAGTAATATGATGCAGTGAGTAATGTGATACAATGAGTAATGTGACGCAGTGAGTAATGTGATGCAGTGAGTAATGTGACGCAATGAGTAATGTGACGCAGTGAGTAATTTATTTATTTATAAAGTATTTTACCAGGAAGGATACATTGAGATTTCTCTCGTTTTCAAGTATGTCCTGGATTAAAGAACATTGAGTGGTTACAGAAATACAAAATAGTAAAAATGCAAGATATTAACACAAGACCAAATATACAGATTAACAGAAAAATAAATATGTAGGAAATATAGTCATTATGTTACATGTTTACAGGTGCATTCCGTATTGAGGTATGTTTATAGGGAACTCTTAAGGGACTTTAGACTGGGGGAAGTAATGTGATGCAGTGAGTAATGTGACGCAGTGAGTAATGTGACGCAGTGAGTAATGTAATGCAGTGAGTAATGTGATGCAGTGAGTAATGTGACGCAGTGAGTAATGTAATGCAGTGAGTAATGTGATGCAGTGAGTAATGTGACGCAGTGAGTAATGTAATGCAGTGAGTAATGTGACGCAGTGAGTAATGTAATGCAGTGAGTAATGTGATGCAGTGAGTAATGTGACGCAGTGAGTAATGTAATGCAGTGAGTAATGTGATGCAGTGAGTAATGTGACGCAGTGAGTAATGTGACGCAGTGAGTAATGTAATGCAGTGAGTAATGTGATGCAGTGAGTAATGTGACGCAGTGAGTAATGTAATGCAGTGAGTAATGTGATGCAGTGAGTAATGTGATGCAGTGAGTAATGTAATGCAGTGAGTAATGTGATGCAGTGAGTAATGTGACGCAGTGAGTAATGTAATGCAGTGAGTAATGTGACGCAGTGAGTAATGTAATGCAGTGAGTAATGTGATTCAATGATTAATGTGTACCAATGACAAAGTAAGAGGAAGATGGAAGGACCTGAAGAATGATTTCAGGGAATTAGGAAGTAAACTGAAGAAGAGGTCCTCCAAGGTAGTATTTTCTGAGATCCTACCTGTGCCACGTGCTACAGTGGAAAGGCAGCGGGAGATCAGGGAGGTCAATGCGTGGCTTAAGTCTTGGTGCAGGAAGGAGGGCTTTGGGTTTTTAGAGCACTGGGCTCATTTTGCAATGGGGTACAATCTGTATAGTCGTGATGGATTGCACCTGAATGGAAGAGGGTCTGCTGTGCTAGGGGAGAGGATGGTTAAAAGGTTGGAGGAGACTTTAAACTAGTGGAAGGGGGGAGGGATACAGTATCTTACAAAATGGAGACAGAGCAGATAGCGGAAGGGTTTCAGTTCAGACTAAGGGGGGTGGAGCCGGGGGGGGGATAATGTCAGAACAGTGGAGACATGTAATGTAAAGTCACATTCAGCATGTGTGGGTAGAGACAACATTAAATGTATGCTTGCTAATGCAAGGAGCCTCAATAATAAGATGGGGGAACTAGAGGTAATAGCATACACTAAGCAATACGACATTATAGGAATAACAGAAACGTGGTGGGACGAAACGCATGACTGGGCTGTAAACTTAAACGGTTATACATTGTTTAGAAAGGATAGGAAACATAAGAAAGGGGGTGGAGTGTGTTTATATGTAAATCAGGATTTAAAGCCTAATATTACACAACTGGAAAGCGATGAGGGAAATGTGGAATCCTTATGGGTAAATATTTCGTTGGGGAATAAACAGGGAAGTCAACTATTGGTTGGCATATGTTATAAACCACCTAATATAGATAATGATGAGGAAGAACAACTGTTAGAGCAAATTAGACAGGCTGCAGATCATGGTAGCACTTTAATTATTGGAGATTTTAATTACCCGGACATTAATTGGGATAGTGGGACTAGTAATTCAGCAAAGGGAATCCGGTTCCTGAACATTTTAAATGATACCTTCATGTCACAACTGGTAGAAACACCAACTAGAGAGGATAACTGTCTGGATCTGGATATAACAAATAATGTGGATCTTTTCTCAAATATTAATGTAAAGGAACAGTTGGGAAATAGCGACCATAACATGGTGACTTTTGAAATAAACTCAAAAAAACACATTCATAAGGGGCAGCTAAAATATATAATTTTAAAAAGGCCAACTTTATTAAAATAAAGGAAGCTCTCAATGTCATTGACTGGCAGAAACTCTTTCACGGGAAAAACACTGAGGATAAGCGGAATATCTTTAAACTAACACTAGAAAAGTACACGTCACAATATATTCCACTGGTTAATAAATATAAAAGAAACAGACTGAAAACAATGTGGCTTAGTAGGAAGGTAACTAAGGAAATGAAAAATAAAAAGAAGGCATTTAAAGCTTTTAAATCTGATAAATCTGAGGCATCCTATAAAGCATATAGGGTAGCCAATAAAGCATATAGGGCAGCCAATAAAGCATGTAAAAATGCAATTAGATGGGCTAAACTAGAAAATGAAAAAGAAATAGCCAAAGAGAGCAAGACCAACCCTAAAAGATTCTTTAGGTACATAAATTCTAAAAAACCCAAGAGTGAAAATGTAGGTTCACTAAAATCTGAGTCAGGGTTATTGTTAACTGAAGATCAGGATAAGGCAGAAATATTAAATGATTATTTTTCTTCAGTATTTATCAAAGAGAAACCTATAACAGGAGACATGAAATTCATTAATAAAAACTTACTAATACAAAGTGACTGGTTGACTCAGGACAAGGTTTTGCAGAAATTAAACAATGTGAATGTGAATAAAGCCCTAGGGCCAGATGGAATTCACCTGCGAGTACTGAGGGAGCTATGTGTTGAAATATGTAAACCTCTGTTCTTAATCTTTCAAGATTCTTTTCTTTCAGGAATAGTACCAGAGGATTGGAGAAAAGCTGACGTGGTCCCTATATTTAAGAAAGGTTTAAAATTTGTGCCTGGGAATTATAGACCTGTGAGCTTAACATCTGTGGCTGGGAAAGTATTTGAGGGGTTACTAAGGGATAATATTCAGGAATTTATTGGGAGGTATAATGTAATTGGCAAAAATCAGCATGGTTTCATGAAACACAGATCATGTCAGACTAACCTAATTACGTTCTATGAGGAAGTAAGTAGAAGTATAGATCAGGGGGTCGCAGTGGATGTGATTTACTTAGATTTTGCCAAAGCTTTCGACACAGTTCCACACAAAAGGTTACTATTTAAATTAAGAAAAAATGGTCTACATGAAAATACTTGTTCTTGGATAGAAAACTGGCTAAAAGATAGGGTACAGAGAGTGGTCATAAATGGTACATTTTCAAGATGGACACCAGTGGTAAGTGGTGTCCCTCAGGGGTCTGTTATAGGACCAATACTATTCAATTTATTTATAAATGACCTTGAGATAGGCATTGAAAGTCATGTATCAGTGTTTGCAGATGACACAAAGCTAGGAAAAGAAATACAATGTGAGCAGGATGTTACTTCGCTGCAGAGGGATTTAGATAGATTGGGGGACTGGGCACTTAAATGGCAGATGAAATTTAATCTAGATAAATGCAAAGTTATGCACTTTGGAGTGAAGAACACACAAGTAATTTATACCCTAAATGGTACGGAGTTAGGGAAATCCAAGCAGGAGAAGGATTTGGGAATAATCATAGACTTCAAACTAAGTAACAATGTGCAATGTCAAACAGCAGCCGCCAAGGCCAGCAAGGTATTGGCATGCATTAAAAGGGGAGTTCACTCACGGGATGAAAACATAATTTTGCCTCTGTATAAATCAATGGTCAGGCCGCACCTTGAATATGCCGTGCAATTTTGGGCACCTGTCTTAAAAAAAGATATTATATCGCTAGAAAAAGTGCAGAGACGGGCAACTAAATTAATAAGGGGGATGGAAGGGTTAAGTTATGAGGAAAGACTAACAAGCTTAAACCTGTTTAGTTTAGAGAAAAGGTGCCTTAGAGGGGATCTGATAACCTTATATAAATATATACGGGGCCTTAGAGGGGATCTGATAACCTTATATAAATATATACGGGGCCATTATCAACCATTGTCTGATAACCTATTCATTAACAGGACTATACATAGGACAAGGGGTCATCCATTTAGACTGGAAGAAAGAAAATTCCACCTAAAGCATAGGAAGGGTTATTTTACGGTGAGAACAATAAAGCTGTGGAATTCTCTGCCTGTTGAGGTGGTTGGGTCAGAGTCTGTACAGACTTTTAAAAAACGACTGGATGACTTCCTGCAGACACAGAATATTAAGGGTTATAATATTTAATATGTGGGTAAAAGCTTCTTGATCCAAGGAGAAATCTGACGCCATTCTGGGGTCAAGAAGGAATTTTTTCCCAGTATGTTGCATATTGGCAAGCATTTCAGACTGGGTTTTTTGCCTTCTTTTGGATCAACAGCAGTAGGTTATGTGGGAGAGGCTGAACCCGATGGACGCATGTCTTTTTTCAGCCTATATAACTATGTAACTATGTAACTATGTATGTAACTATGTAACTATGTGACGCAGTGAGTAATGTGATGCAGTGAGTAATGTGACGGAATGAGTAATGTGATGCAGTGAGTAATGTGATGCAGTGAGTAATGTGATGCAGTGAGTAATGTGATTCAGTGATTAATGTGACGCAGTGAGTAATGTGACGCAGTGAGTAATGTGATGCAGCGAGTAATGTGATTCAATGATTAATGTGACGCAATGAGTAATGTGACGCAGTGAGTAATGTGACGGAATGAGTAATGTGATGCAGTGAGTAATGTGACGCAGTGAGTAATGTGACAGAATGAGTAATGTGATGCAGTGAGTAATGTGACGCAGTGAGTAATGTGATGCAGTGAGTAATGTGATGCAGTGAGTAATGTGACGCAGTGAGTAATGTGATGCAGTGAGTAATGTGATTCAGTGAGTAATGTGAAGCAGTGAGTAATGTGATGCAGTGAGTAATGTGACGCAGTGAGTAATGTGACGGAATGAGTAATGTGATGCAGTGAGTAATGTGACGCAGTGAGTAATGTGATGCAGTGAGTAATGTGATTCAGTGAGTAATGTGAAGCAGTGAGTAATGTGATGCAGTGAGTGTTAAATAAAAAAATTTAGCTAATCAAATCAATGTCCTATTTATAATTACCATAAATGCCATAAACCTTTTTCAAGTTTCTTCTCAAATAAGAAAAAGAAAGTACGCGCGCACGCCCTGGCGGAGACACCAAAATCAGCCACACACAAACAGGGTTATCCAAAGAGATTCGAAAAGTCACCGCACGTTCGGTGACTTTTCGTTCTCTTCAATTCGGTTCCTTTTGCCGATTGCATTTCGGTGACCCTGCGATGTATTCAGCAAACACCACAGGGTCCCCGAATTGCAGGGAAAAGCTGCCGCAAACCTGACGAAAACTAACCGAATGCACGCTGAAAACAAGCAAAAACATCTGGATTAACCTTCGAAGAAGCCGAACAGGAGCCGAACAGGAGCCGAATCACACAGAGCCGAATCACACAGAGCCGAATCACACAGAGCCGAAGCAGCTGTGACGTAGAGGAGGCAGTGAATAAATTAGAAAAACCATTTGTATGAATCTGTGAAAATGAAACGCTGTTTGCAAAGAAACTACTGAGCGAAAATGTGTGAAATTTTCACAGGAGGTCCAGGGAATGATAATAAAGAGGGCTGTTACAAAAAAAATAAGCAAACTGAAAAAAAATCAAAAAAAATCGGACTTTTAAATTTTTTTTTAAAAATTCAGAAAAATGCTTAAAGTATCCTAAAAAATCTATAAATAAAGAGACTTTTTGCTGCAGAATTTTATAATGAACGGTTTATTAGATATTGAATTAAAACAGGAATATTTTTAACATTGAAGCCTATGGGATTCTCCTGAATAAATTTGCCGAATTAAACCACCGAATGGCAGGGCATTAGGGGAACCTTTCACTGCTGGTTTGTGTTCTCTGAATAGCCGAAGCAGTGCTTCTCTATGGGGATTTCACTGCCCTCGAACAGGCACCAAACAGGCACCGTATGTGCAGGCAATTCGACAGGATTTGGCGAATTGCCTGCTCTCTGGATAGCCGAATGGCCAGGAAAGGAAACCGAACACTGATTTTCAGCGTTCGGTTACCTTTCTCAAGCAATTCGAATCTCTTTGGATAACCCTGAAAGTATAGCTTCATCAAGTCATGTCTGGATGTCTTTGTTCAGACAGACCAATTTATTAGATTTCAAGCAACCAATGAAAACTTTCGTTGTAGACAAAATTTCATATCCAGTCCACCCCACACAGGAATGTGATATAACAGCCAATCAGTACAAATACATTTCTACATCAGAATTTGGCCATCACAGCTAACAAAGATTGGAGTTTTCTCTGGCTTACAATGTCCGCACACTTTTTCCTGCACTTCATGTAACAAAGATTTACAGGAAATCAGGCTACAAATTCCACAGGTCATATCCTATAGAAGGAAAAACTATCTACATACAGAATTGACACTTAGAAAGGGGGGTCACAGCCCATTTTATCAGAACAGGCTTTTCAATACAGAATATTTATATTCATACAGGAAATTATAAAAATATCTTTCAGTGAGTAATGTGATGCAGTGAGTGATGTGACGCAGTGAGTGTTGTGATGCAGCGAGTAATGTGACGCAGCGAGTAATGTGACGCAGCGAGTAATGTGATGCAGTGAGTAATGTGACGCAGTGAGTAGTGTGACGCAGTGAGTAATGTGATGCAATGAATAATGTGACGCAGTGAGTAATGTGACGCAATGATACCTTTATGTTTTACTAACCTGATACTTAAATTCAATATGTTATTCGCCGCAATTCGGCGTTTTTTGTCAACGTCCGATAACTGCTTCAACGACTCCAATTTTCCCAAATTACGGTGACCATTTGCTAAATTTATTTATTTATTTATAAAGGATTTTACCAGGAAGGATACATTGAGATTTCTCTCGTTTTCAAGTATGTCCTGGGTTCAAGAACACTGAAATGTTACAGTTACAGAAATACAAAGTAATACAATGTAAGATATTAAAAAAAACAACACAAATATACAGATTAACAGAAAATAAATATGTAGGAAATATAGTCACTAGGTTACATGTTTACAGGTGCATTCTGTATTGATGTATGTTAGTACCATTTGCTAAATAGGGAATATACCATATTTTCAGCGAAATTCATTCCCCGAAATGTGACAAAAACTAAAGGATCGAAAGATGAATCGACCCTTTAGAGTCTGACTTTCATAATAACCCCTAAAATGCCGTTAAAGCAGGAAAATGCAATAAAAATAATAAACAGTGTGGCATGTAGCCTACCCTTTAACCCCTAAAATGCCATTAATCAAGGGAAACCATGAAAAGAATACACTGTGAGGCATGTAGCCTACCCATTAACCCCTAAAATGCCATTAATCAAGGGAAACCATGAAAATAATACAGTTTGAGGCATGTAGCCTACCCATTAACCCCTAAAATGCCATTAATCAAGGGAAACCATGAAAAGAATACACTGTGAGGCATGTAACCCCTAAAATGTCATTAATCAAGGGAAACCATGAAAAGAATACACTGTGAGGCATGTAACCCCTAAAATGTCATTAATCAAGGGAAAACATGTAATGAATACACTGCGGTGCATGTAGCCTACCCATCAACCCCTAAAATGCCATTAATTAAGGAAAACCATGAAAAGAATACACTGTGAGCATGTAGCCTACCCATTAACCCCTAAAATGCCATTAATAAAGGTAAAAATAAAATGTATACTGTGAGGGACGAAGCCTGCCCATTAACCCTTAACCCTTTTGCTGCTGAGCCTTTTCACACCTCTGTGCTGAGCTCATTTTTACCGGTTTCGCTCAACATGTTTAAATGCGATTTGAAGTCACATTTTATTATATGACCCAGACATATTATATATCGTTCTTTCCGGTAGACTCGACAGATTCATAATATATCATTATTATATGTATACGTTATGTCATGTCTGTATATTATAACATAAAATGCAATAAAATTAGAATTTTCAATAATTTACAACGTGTAAAGTGTTGTCTTTCACATTTTAACATGCGAGCGTTTGCAGTTATATTTTCTATGGGTTGCGCTTGTTAAAAAATTTAGAAATGGGAATCGTTACTTTTTTTTGGGGAAAATTATGTGTTTTTTAGCAAACGCCCCCCCATAGAAAAAATCGTTAGTGCAGCATCATTGTTCACATTATAATTGAAATAGGAACAATATTGCTGCATTAATAAAACAAATCAAAACAAAAAAAGTTTTTTAAATTATTTTTTTAATTTTATTTTTATTTAAAAAATAATTCTTTAGACTGTACATGGTCAAGTTTGGTATCATTGGAAAGGCCATGCTCATTAACCCCTAGCTGTCACGTATCGGGAGATAGGGGGTTCATTGGAACCCCCTATCTCCACCATAGGTGGCAGCAAGGGGTAAATTGCGGGACTGGCGCCATCGCGCTATCCGCGATGACGCCAGTCGTTAGGGGGATGTCGGCCAGCTCCTGGAGGGGACAGCGATACGGCGCATGTTAGCGCCATATCGTGATCCAGCCCCCTAGGGGTTAAAGACAGCCACCGCTTGGAAGGGCAGGCTGTGCCCTTCCAAGCGGTGCCTGCCTTTACTCGCTGGCCCGCACAGATGGGGAGAGGTCCGAAGGACCTCCCCCCTCCCCTTCAGGCATCTTCCCTGCAATGGAGAGGGGATGCCTGAAATAGACGTCTCTGCGCGATGACGTCTATCGTGCCCGCCGGGGTCCCGGAGGCTGGGCTGACATCGAGGATGTCAGCCTGCACCGGGGGGCCGCCACAAACGGCCGGAATCCCGGCCAATCGCCGCTACAAAGGGAGGACGCTCTCAGCCCCCCTACAATCCATCCTGAACGCCTCCGCCAGGCTAATTCACCTCACCCGCCGCTCTGTCTCTCCCCTCTGCGAGTCCCTTCACTGGCTCCCCATCCACTGCAGAATTAAGTTCAAAATCCTTATCCTTACCTACAAAACCCTCACTAACTCAGCGCCCCACTACCTGTCCTCACTAATCACCAAATACACCCCAGCCCGCTCCCTAAGGTCAAACAGTGACCTGCGCCTAGCTTCTCCCCGCATCACCTCTTCCCATGATAGACTGCAGGACTTCACCCGCGCAGCCCCCACTCTCTGGAACGCTCTCCCTCGTACTGTCAGACTTTCCCCTAACTTCTCTTCCTTCAAACGCTCCCTGAAAACGTTCCTATTTAGGGAAGCCTACCACCCAACTCACTGACGCAACCATCAATCACTCTCACCTTGCAGTCCTCTCCTCCTGTTTCCAACACCAACCCTCCTAGATTGTGAGTTCCTACGGGAATAGGGCCTCATCTCCTCCTGTACTGTTTGTCAAATGTTGTTCAATGTATTGTAACCCTGTCTATACTGTGTTTATTGTACAGCGCTGCGGAATATGCTGGCGCTTTATAAATAAAGAATAATAATAATAATAATAAGTGGCCATTTGGCAGGACTTTATGATTCTGCCTTTACACTGAATATGGTCATGTTGGATATCATTGGAAAGGCCAGACTCTGCCCTTTCCAATGATTCATTGATCGATCACATACGACGCATAGGACCAGAGACAGACTGGTCCGAAGATGTGGAGAATGCTGATCCTTGGTGGTCGATTTAGTTCGGTGAAAGTTGCCGTACTCTTTGCCGTAGTTTCTGCCAGTGACGTGCGGTGAGGTCAGTGGCTGGTGAGGCACTGGCTAGTATCAGAGCCAGATATACACAGGGTTACGCAGTCGCAATTTACGTATTTGATTATCGTTATATAGGAGAATAGAGTTTCACTATTTATAAAGTAAAGTTCACTTTTTTTTACAGCTAAGAGCATGCACTTACAATACTGACTAATAGAGGGCACTATTACACACATGCTGATTGCTGAGCTCTGCCTGCCCCCCACGACTGACGAGGACAGTCACATGACTGTCCTGCGTCAATCAATCCATGGGGAGCTCTGCCTCCCATGGGGGGTGTTTTTTTTTAAAAAAAGAAGTGCTTGAGACCAATGGAGCTTTCCCATTGGCTCAAGCTTTCAATTGCTCTCAGTGCCTCTGGAGGCACTGAAGAACGTAGAACCAGGAAGCAAAGCCAGCTTGAGCTACGCAATTAGTGTAGCATTCAGCTGCGCAAATTGCATAGGCTAGGCTGGCTCAGTGCTGCCCCTGCTATCTGTGTAGTGAATCACACACACACACAGCAGCCGGCAAACTGAAAGTGCAGGGAAAAAAGCTGAGGACAGAGAAACACAGCGAGGGACATGGAGCAGGTGAGTATGAGAACTTTTTTCAATAAATAAAATGTAATTTAGAGCTTACCGAATAGAATAACGGCGGTGCCACTGTGTGCCGTAGCTCTGCCTGCTGGTTTTGGGTTTGGCGCTATCGTTTCCAGATACGGTGAACTTCACAGAGAAGCATCGGTGCCAGTGAATAAACCCATAAGGAGTTAAAGAGAGCCGATCTGGCTCCGAAACTGCTTCGAACAGTGAGTTTCCCTGTATGGTGACATTTCGTGGCCATTCAGCTATTCAGAGAGCAGGCAGTTTTCCAAATTTTGGCAAATTGCCAGTGAAATACGGTGCCTGTTCGACGGCAGTGAAATACAGTGCCTGTTCGATGGCAGTGAAATACGGTGCCTCTTCGGCAGCAGTGATATACTGCGTATTCTGTTCGACGGCAGTGAAATACGGTGCCTGTTCGGTGGCAGTGAAATATGGTGCTGTTCGATGGCAGTGAAATACGGTGCCTGTTCGGCGTCAGTGAAATACGGTGTCTGTTCAGAGGCAGTGAAATACGATGCCTGTTCGGCAGCAGTCAAATACGGTGCCTGTTCGGCGGCATTGAAATATGGTGCTTTTCAGCGGCAGTGAAATACGGTGCCTGTTCAACGTCAGTGAAATACGGTGTCTGTTTGGCGTCAGTGAAATACAGTGTCTGTTCGGCATCAGTGAAATACGGTGCTGTTCGTTGGCAGTGAAAGACGGTGCTGTTCGGCGGCAGTGAAATACGATGCCTGTTCGGTGGCAGTGAAATACGGTGTCTGTTCGGCATCAGTGAAATACGGTGCTGTTCGACGGCATTGAAACACGGTGTCTGTTCGGCAGCAGTGAAATACGGTGTCTGTTCGGCAGCAGTGAAATACGGTGTCTGTTGCCCGGCAGTGAAATATGGTGTCTGTTCGGCGTCAGTGAAATACGGTGCTCTTCGATGGCAGTGAAATACGGTGCTGTTCGCCGGCAGTGAAATACGATGCCTGTTTGATTCATTATACTGTTTCACAAGAGAATCATTGATTGAATGATTCCTCTATGCACACTGCAGCCAAACGATAATTTAACCCATGCCGGCCTTTTAACCCTCATGTTTAACCCTAATGTAACAGTAACTGAGCAGGATTTGATTTATTGTTTTTTTTTTGTGATCCTAAACTTCGAATCAATCCCAAATTACAAACGAAATTATGAAAATGAATCAGTATTGTTTTACTGTGTCACAAAGCACCCCATCCCTGTTAATTGGCTGTGGTGCTGAATCTGTTGTATTCAGCACCACAGGCCAATAGACAGCACAATATTTAACCCTAGCTTGTGTTTTAACCCTCATGTTTAACCCTAATGTAACAGTAATTCAGCAGGATTTGATTTATTGGCGTGGTTTCTTTTTTTAGCGATCTGAAAAATTTGATTCAAACCAAAATTACGAAACAAAATCAGTATTCAAACGAATCAGCATTCAAACGAATCAGTATTCAAATGAATCAGCATTCAAATACATCAGTATTTAAATGAATCAGCATTCAAACGAATCAGCATTCAAACAAATCAGTATTTAAAAGAATCAGCATTCAAATGAATCAGTAATCAAATGAATCCGTATTCAAATGAATCAATATTCAAACAAATCAGTAGTCAAACGAATCAATATTCTAAAGAATCAATATTCAAACGAATCAGCATTCAAACAAATCAGCATTCAAACGAATCAGTATTTAAAAGAATCAACATTCAAACGAATCAGCATTCAAATGAATCCGTATTCAAACGAATCAATATTCAAACGAATCAATATTCAAACGAATCAGCATTCAAACTAATCAGTATTCAAACGAATCAGTATTTAAATGAATCAGCATTCAAGCGAATCAGTATTCAAACGAATCAGCATTCAAACTAATCGGTATTCAAACGAATCAGTATTTAAATGAATCAGCATTCAAGCGAATCAGTATTCAAACGAATCAGTATTCAAACAAATCAATATTCAAACAAATCAATATTCAAGCAAATCAATATTCAAACGAATCAGCATTCAAACGAATCAGTATTCAAATGAATCAACATTCAAACAAATCAGTATTCAAACGAATCAGCATTCAAATGAATCAGTATTCAAACGAATCAGCATTCAAATGAATCAATATTCAAATGAATCAGTATTCAAACAAATCAGTATTCAAACGAATCAGTATTCAAACAAATCAGCATTCAAATGAATCAGTATTCAAATGAATCAGTATTCAAACGAATCAATATTCAAACGAATCAATATTCAAATGAATCAATATTCAAACGAATCAGTATTCAAACGAATCAATATTCAAACGAATCAATATTCAAACGAATTCTGTATCAGACAAAATTATTTTCAAACGAAACGAAACACAATTTGTCAGCTGTGCCGTCCCGGCGCGCACGCAGGGAATCAGGACATGTGAGCTTTGCACCAGAAAGTCTCTGTAATGGCCAGCTCTGTGGCGGGTTGCATTGACCCTGGAAAGGCCTCGCTAACTACCTCCGCTAGGATCAGCTACACTGCCAGGGGAATAAGTGGATGTAAAGGAGGGGTTCACTTAATGGGACTCAGATCCCCTAAAAACAGGGCAGGAGGAGCAGGGAAAGGCTCAGGACTTGGGGTTCAGCATTCTGTTCTCGTGGTTCAGGGTTCGAGGCTCAGAAGTCAGGGTTTGGGTCCCTCAGGACTTGGGACGCGGTGCTTGGAGTTCAGGGTACAGGGTTCCGGGTTCAGAGGTCAAGGCAATGCTCGAGGCTCGGCTGAGGTTGACGCGTTTCACTGTTTTTTTCCTCCCAGGAAAACGCTGCAAGTGAAAATCGTAGATGATGAAGAATACGAGAAGCAGGAAAACTTCTTCATCGTCCTGGAGGAACCGCAGTGGATGAAACGTGGGATCTCAGGTATAATGGGATGTCTAAAGCCACCCCAAGACCTGCCCCCCCTCCGAGCTCTGGCTCCTGACCCTACTGTTAGTGGCACAAGCCAAACACAGGGCCAGACAGGGCAGCCATGGGGGGGGGAGGGGGCCCAGTTTCTCCAGGGGGCCCTGTGCAGCTTGTCTAAGTGCCACAGACGTAAGGGTCCCTCCATGTCACCCAGGATTAGCGCACCAAGACACTGTGCCATTTCCCGGGGGGGGGGTGGTATCTGCGGGCGATGACTCGTTACTGAGTGAGCGATTAGTATGGTCTGTATCAGGCAGAGGTGCCGATTGAATGTTGGACCCCCCCGGGGGATTTATCCCACCCCCTGTAAAGTAACAGAAGCTGAAGAGGAAGCGAAAGGGTTAATTTTTCATTGGTTTACTGAAATGGGCAGCTGAGAGAAGGGGGGCCCCGACCAGTGGTTCCGTAAGGGGCCCCAAGATTTCTGGTGGCAGTCATGGGGCAGGGCGAGTGACCCTGATGCCTGTGGGCGGTGGCTGTTGAAGGCCCGCAGCGCCCCTGGGGCTCCACGTTCCGGGTAGCTGTGAGCGCGGCGCTGGCCGGGGAGGAAGGGGCTTCACTGGACGCCAAAAATAGCTTCTTAATTGGGAAATTCCACGGCCGAATAAAAGCGACGGCTGATAATGCGCTCATATCATCTCCTGCAGACGCATCGATTTCCTTGGTTACTCTGTTGCTAGGATACCTGCAGATGATTACACACCTCTGCCTAGCAACATGTTTCACTCGTTGCCTAGCAACAGATGTTCATGTTGCATCGTTGCAGTGTTATCGCACAGAGCGCAGAGGCTGGGAACCCTCACTATAAAGAGGTTGCCGAGCAACAGAGTGACGGACAGGCGCCATCATCGCATGAAGGCGAGCCCCATGTCCCTGTGATTGAAGACTACATTTCCCATGATGCTCAGCCACACATGTAGGGTTGGATCACAGCCGGCGCGCTGCCGTGTGAGCTTGGCTATGCGCTCAGTGACGCCCTAATACAAAGATATTGCACCTCAGGGGGCGGCAGTGCCACAGCGCTCACAGGGTTAATCCATGAAGGACATTCCTGCTGTCGGCTTGCTGTGGGCGATTCGCCATCTGTGTGTTCCCTGTGCTAATCCCCTGACGCCGCGCCATCATATAGTGTCACTGGCGCGCACAGAGAGGGGCAGCAAGCTGCACATTCGGGGGGGGGGGGCAGAGATTATTAACCCTGCGCATTCATCCGTACAAATATATGCACGTGATCTCCCCGAGCTCAGCCAACCTGCAACTGAGGCTAGTGACTCCACAAGCTGGCCCAGTAAATGCCCATAATGCACTGCGAGTATGGGGGGGGGTAATGTTCATCTCTGATGCTGATGTCCTCTTCTCTCTCTCTCCCTGCAGCTCTGCTTCTCACCCAGGGTAAGGATCCTCCACCACGTGAGTAACAAGCACCGCGCAGGGCCAGGGATTATGGGTAATCACCCCCCATGGCATGCACAGCAACCCCACCCACAGCCAGGGATTCTGGGCAATCACCCCCCATGGCATGCACAGTGCCCCCCCCCACCAGGGATTCTAGGTAATTACTCCATGGCACAGAGATAGAGTGTGTGTGTGATATATATATATATATATATATATATATGGCTCAAAATTTCAAGTCCCAAGCTACTAACCAGGCCATAAGAGTTACTCGCCACCAGTTGCTCCACCAGTTAACTCCTACCCAGCCCTTAACTCTGCCCCTAAACACACCACCTTAAATTATCTTATGAAATTACACTGTAAAAAGGTTTATTTAGAATAAAGTTACAAAAATAACATTAATACCCAGACATCAGACCCCAGATACATGTATACCCATGCATCAGACACCAGATACATGTATACCCATGCATCAGACTCCAGATACATGTATACCCATGCATCAGACACCAGATACATGTATACCCATGCATCAGACTCCAGATACATGTATACCCATGCATCAGACCCCAGATACATGTATACCCATGCATCAGACCCCAGATACATGTATACCCAGGCATCAGACCCCAGATACATGTATACCCAGGTATCAGACCCCAGATACATGTATACCCATGCATCAGACCCCAGATACATGTATACACAGGCATCAGACCCCAGATACATGTATACCCAGGCATCAGACCCCAGATGCATGTATTGTATACCCAGGCATCAGACTCCAGATACATGTATACCCAGGCATCAGACTCCAGATACATGTATACCCAGACAACAGGTCCCAGATACATGTATACCCAGACAGCAGACCCCAGATACATGTATATTCAGTCATCAGATCCCAGTGTGAGCAAGGCGAGGAGGCAGAAAAGCTCCTCTCCACCCCCCTGCCAGTGACGGAGATGAGCTAGGTCAGGTTAGGCAGCTGATCCCTGCCACCGTGCAGCCTGGGGAAGGGGGGGGGGTTGCAAAGTGGCACCGCTGTAATAAGCAGCACAAAATAACTTATTGTGCTGCCTGTGTGTGCATTTCCACTCGCCCTCACTTAATTTCCACTCGCCAAATGCTAATTTTGAGCCCTGATAAATATATATATATATATGTAACAGATTTAAGGACCCCGACAGGGTCACATCTGCCAATGCCGCTTCCTTACTGGACCCCCATGTTCTCCTCATGACTCTGGTGTCTTTCTCCTTTTCCTTGGCCGCAGCTTAAAGACGGGTACACACAGAGAGCCTTGCTAGCGTCCGCCAGAAATAAGCCGAGGCTGTAGCTCTGGAGCTTTGCGCTGGAACAGTGAACAGAATATAACTGCTACCCACCCATGAGCCGTGACTGCATGTAGGGTCAGAATAGAATTGGTTTAATCAGGGACAGACACACATGTATTTATACGGTCACACACGGGTCATTTACATATACAAACCCCAGCCTAGAAACAGCTGGGGGACCCAATCAGACTGAAACAGATAATTGGGCAAACCTTTGCCTTTTGGAAGGTGAAACATAATTAGATTAGGTAGACAATTAAATTAAACATTACGTAGCATTTCTAAACAAATCAAGACAATGGGAATCGGGATGATAACAGATTACAGTCATCAGATTTACAAAACTATTCAAATATAAACAGATAAACACATTCTTGAGACAGGGTAAACTGGGATGTTAATCCTTTCAACAGATACACAAGGACCGGACACTAGACAGATAGACAATAACATTCTTGCATAATCGCAGATTATACCAACATTCTGCACACGAGGGCATTGGACTAATATTGATTACGAGTCCTGTACCCTACAATTATGCCTCCATGCCCAGGCAACCCAAGTCCAAAATGACTTGCGTCACAATATATATATGTATATGTGTAGAGGGGGCGCAGAGAGAGAGAGAGTGTGTGATATACAGTCAGGTGCAGAAATATTGGGACATGGACACAATTGTAACATCTTTGGCTCTATACACCACCACAATGGAGTTGGAATGAAACAAACACAATGTGCTGTAACTGCAGACTGTCAGCTTTAATTTGAGGGTATGTACATCCAACTCAGGTGAACGTGTAGGACTTACAGCAGTTTGCAGATGTGCCTCCACTTGTTAAGGGACCAAAGGTAATGGGACAGAATAATAATCATAAATCAAACTTTCCCTTCTTAATACTTGGTTACAAATCCTTTGCAGTCAATCACAGCCTGAAGTCTGGAACGCATAGACATCACCAGACGCTGGGTTTCATCCCTGGTGATGCTCTGCCAGGCCTCTACTGCAACTGTCTTCAGTTCCTGCTTGTTCTTGGGGCATTTTCCCTTCAGTTTTGTCTTCAGCAAGTGAAATGCAGCTCAATGGGATTCAGGTCAGGTGATTGACTTGGCCATTGCATAACATTCCACTTCTGTCCCTTCAAAAACTCTTTGCTTGCTTTTGCAGTATGCTTTGGGTCATTGTCCATCTGCACTGTGAAGCGCCGTCCAATGAGTTCTGCAGCATTTGGCTGAATGTGAGCAGATAATATTGCCCCAAACACTTCAGAATTCATCCTGCTGCTTTTGTCAGCGTCACATCATCAATAAATACAAGAGAACCAGTTCCATTGGCAGCCATACATGCCCACGCCATGACACTACCACCACCATGCTTCACTGATGAGGTGGTATGCTTAGGATCATGAGCAGTTCCTTTCCTTCTCCATACTCTTCTCTTCCCATCACTCTGGTACAAGTTGATCTTGGTCTCATCTGTCCATAGGATCTTGTTCCAGAACTGTGAAGGCTTTGTTAGGTGTTGTTTGGCAAACTCTAATCTGGCCTTCCTGTTTTTGAGGCTCACCAATGGTTTACATCTTGTGGTGAACCCTCTGTATTCACTCTGGTGAAGTCTTCTCTTGATTGTTGACTTTGACACACATACACCTACCTCCTGGAGAGTGTTCTTGATCTGGCCAACTGTTGTGAAGGGTGTTTTCTTCACCAGGGAAAGAATTCTTCGGTCATCCACCACAGTTGTTTTCCGTGGTCTCCCGGGTCTTTTGGTGTTGCTGAGCTCACCGGTGCGTTCCTTCTTTTTGAGAATGTTCCAAACAGTTGTTTTGGCCACGCCTAATGTTCTTGCTATCTCTCTGATGGGTTTGTTTTGTTTCTTCAGCCTAATGATGGCTTGCTTCACTGATAGTGACAGCTCTTTGGATCTCATCTTGAGAGTTGACAGCAACAGATTCCAAATGCAAATAGCACACTTGAAATGAACTCTGGGCCTTTTTATCTGCACATTGTAATTGGGGTAATGAGGGAATATCACACACCTGGCGATGGAACAGCTGAGAAGCCAATTGTCCCATTACCTTTGGTGGCTTAACAAGTGGGGGCACATCTTCAAACTGCTGTAAGTCCTACACGTTCACCTGAGTTGGATGTACATACCCTCAAATTAAAGCTGACAGTCTGCAGTTAAAGCACATTGTGTTTGTTTCATTCCAACTCCATTGTGGTGGTGTATAGAGCCAAAGATGTTACAATTGTGTCCATGTCCCAATATTTCTGCACCTGACTGTATATACAGGTATATGCAGGTAGGGGGCGCACAGAGTGTAATATATATATATACAGGTAGGGGCGCACAGAGTGTAATATATATATATATATATATATACAGGTAGGGGCGCACAGAGTGTAGTATATATATATATACAGGTAGGGGCGCACAGCGTATAATATATATATATACAGGTAGGGGCGCACAGAGTGTAATATATTATATAGTATATATATAATATTACAGGTAGGGGCGCACAGAGTGTAATATATATATATATACAGGTAGGGGCGCCACAGCGTTAATATATATATACAGGTAGGGGCGCACAGCGTGTAATATATATATATATACAGGTAGGGGCGCACAGATGTAATATATATATAATACAGGTAGGGGCGCACAGAGTGTAATATATATATATATATAGGAAGGGGGCGCACAGAGTGTAATATATATATATATACAGGTAGGGGCGCACAGAGTGTAATATATATATATATACAGTAGGGGCGCACAGAGTGTAATATATATATACAGGTAGGGGCGCACAGAGTGTAATATATATATATACAGGTAGGGGGCGCACAGAGTGTAATATATTATATATACAGGTAGGGGCGCACAGCATGTAATATATATATATATACAGGTAGGGGCGCACAGAGTGTAATATATATATATCAGGTAGGGGGCGCACAGAGTGTAATATATATATATACAGGTAGGGGGCGCACAGAGTGTAATATATATATATACAGGTAGGGGGCGCACAGAGTGTAATATATATATACAGGTAGGGGGCGCACAGAGTGTAATATATATATATACAGGTAGGGGCGCACAGAGTGTAATATATATATAATATACAGGTAGGGGGCGCACAGAGTGTAATATATATATAAAAAGGTAGGGGGCGCACAGCGTGTAATATATCTATATACAGGTAGGGGCGCACAGAGTGTAATATATATATATACAGGTAGGGGGCGCACAGAGTGTAATATATATATCTATATACAGGTAGGGGGCGCACAGAGTGTAATATATGTATAAAAAGGTAGGGGGCGCACAGCGTGTAATATATATATATATACAGGTAGGGGCGCACAGAGTGTAATATATATATATACAGGTAGGGGGCGCACAGAGTGTAATATATATATATATATATACAGGTAGGGGGCGCACAGAGTGTAATATATATATAAAAAGGTAGGGGGCGCACAGAGTGTAATATATATATATACAGGTAGGGGCGCACAGCGTGTAATATATATATATATACAGGTAGGGGGCGCACAGAGTGTAATATATATATATACAGGTAGGGGGCGCACAGAGTGTAATATATATATATACAGGTAGGGGGCGCACAGAGTGTAATATATATATATACAGGTAGGGGCGCACAGCGTGTAATGTATATATATACAGGTAGGGGCGCACAGCGTGTAATGTATATATATACAGGTAGGGGCGCACAGAGTGTAATATATATATATACAGGTAGGGGCGCACAGAGTGTAATATATATATATATACAGGTAGGGGCGCACAGAGTGTAATATATATATATATACAGGTAGGGGGCGCACAGAGTGTAATATATATATAAAAAGGTAGGGGGCGCACAGAGTGTAATATATATATATACAGGTAGGGGCGCACAGCGTGTAATATTATATATATACAGGTAGGGGGCGCACAGAGTGTAATATATATATATACAGGTAGGGGCGCACAGATGTAATATATATATAAAAAGGTAGGGGGCGCACAGAGTGTAATATATATATATACAGGTAGGGGCGCACAGCGTGTAATATATATATATATACAGGTAGGGGCGCACAGAGTGTAATATATATATATACAGGTAGGGGGCGCACAGAGTGTAATATATATATATACAGGTAGGGGGCGCACAGAGTGTATAATATATATATATACAGGTAGGGGCGCACAGCGTGTAATATATATATATATACAGGTAGGGGCGCACAGAGTGTAATATATATATATACAGGTAGGGGGCGCACAGAGTGTAATATATATATATACAGGTAGGGGCGCACAGCGTGTAATATATATGTATATACAGGTAAGGGCGCACAGAGTGTAATATATATATATACAGGTAGGGGCGCACAGAGTGTAATATATATATATACAGGTAGGGGGCGCACAGAGTGTAATATATATATATACAGGTAGGGGGCGCACAGAGTGTAATATATATATATACAGGTAGGGGCGCACAGCGTGTAATAATATATATACAGGTAGGGGCGCACAGAGTGTAATATATATATATACAGGTAGGGGCGCACAGACTGTAATATATATATATATACAGGTAGGGGCGCACAGAGTGTAATATATATATATATATACAGGTAGGGGGCGCACAGAGTGTAATATATATATAAAAGGTAGGGGCGCACAGAGTGTAATATATATATATACAGGTAGGGCGCACAGCGTGTAATATATATATATACAGGTAGGGGGCGCACAGAGTGTAATATATATATATACAGGTAGGGGGCGCACAGAGTGTAATATATATATATACAGGTAGGGGCGCACAGCGTGTAATGTATATATATACAGGTAGGGGCGCACAGCGTGTAATATATATATATACAGGTAGGGGCGCACAGAGTGTAATATATATAAATACAGGTAGGGGCGCACAGAGTGTAATATATATATATACAGGTAGGGGGCGCACAGCGTGTAATGTATATATATACAGGTAGGGGCGCACAGAGTGTAATATATATAAATACAGGTAGGGGGCGCACAGAGTGTAATATATATATATATATATACAGGTAGGGGCTCACAGAGTGTAATATATATATATACAGGTAGGGGCGCACAGAGTGTAATATATATATACAGGTAGGGGCGCACAGCGTGTAATATATATATACAGGTAGGGGCGCACAGAGTGTAATATATATATATACAGGTAGGGGGCGCACAGAGTGTAATATATATATATACAGGTAGGGGGCGCACAGAGTGTAATATATATATATACAGGTAGGGGCGCACAGCGTGTAATATATATATATACAGGTAGGGGCGCACAGAGTGTAATATATATATATACAGGTAGGGGCGCACAGAGTGTAATATATATATATACAGGTAGGGGCGCACAGAGTGTAATATATATATATACAGGTAGGGGGCGCACAGAGTGTAATATATATATATACAGGTAGGGGGCGCACAGAGTGTAATATATATATATACAGGTAGGGGCGCACAGAGTGTAATATATATATATACAGGTAGGGGCGCACAGCGTGTAATGTATATATATACAGGTAGGGGCGCACAGCGTGTAATGTATATATATACAGGTAGGGGCGCACAGAGTGTAATATATATATATACAGGTAGGGGCGCACAGAGTGTAATATATATATATACAGGTAGGGGGCGCACAGAGTGTAATATATATATAAAAGGTAGGGGGCGCACAGAGTGTAATATATATATATACAGGTAGGGGCGCACAGCGTGTAATATATATATATATACAGGTAGGGGCGCACAGAGTGTAATATATATATATACAGGTAGGGGGCGCACAGAGTGTAATATATATATATATATACAGGTAGGGGGCGCACAGAGTGTAATATATATATAAAAAGGTAGGGGGCGCACAGAGTGTAATATATATATATATACAGGTAGGGGCGCACAGCGTGTAATATATATATATATACAGGTAGGGGCGCACAGAGTGTAATATATATAATACAGGTAGGGGCGCACAGAGTGTAATATATATATATATACAGGTAGGGGGCGCACAGAGTGTAATATATATATATATACAGGTAGGGGCGCACAGCGTGTAATATATATATATATACAGGTAGGGGCGCACAGAGTGTAATATATATATATACAGGTAGGGGGCGCACAGAGTGTAATATATATATATACAGGTAGGGGGCGCACAGCGTGTAATATATATATATACAGGTAGGGGCGCACAGAGTGTAATATATATATATATACAGGTAGGGGCGCACAGAGTGTAATATATATATATATATACAGGTAGGGGGCGCACAGAGTGTAATATATATATATATACAGGTAGGGGGCGCACAGAGTGTAATATATATATATATACAGGTAGGGGCGCACAGAGTGTAATATATATATATACAGGTAGGGGCGCACAGAGTGTAATATATATATATACCGGTAGGGGGCGCACAGAGTGTAATATAATATATACAGGTAGGGGGCGCACAGAGTGTAATATATATATATACAGGTAGGGGCGCACAGCGTGTAATGTATATATATACAGGTAGGGGCGCACAGCGTGTAATATAATATATATACAGGTAGGGGCGCACAGAGTGTAATATATATATATACAGGTAGGGGCGCACAGAGTGTAAATATATATATATACAGGTAGGGGCGCACAGGTGTAATATATATATATATATACAGGTAGGGGGCGCACAGAGTGTAATATATATATAAAAAGGTAGGGGCGCACAGAGTGTAATATATATATATATACAGGTAGGGGCGCACAGAGTGTAATATATATATATACAGGTAGGGGGCGCACAGAGTGTAATATATATATACAGGTAGGGGCGCACAGCGTGTAATGTATATATATACAGGTAGGGGCGCACAGCGTGTAATGTATATATATACAGGTAGGGGCGCACAGCGTGTAATGTATATATATACAGGTAGGGGCGCACAGAGTGTAATATATATATATACAGGTAGGGGGCACACAGAGTGTAATGTATATATATACAGGTAGGGGCTCACAGAGTGTAAATATATATATATACAGGTAGGGGCGCACAGAGTGTAATATATATATATACAGGTAGGGGCGCACAGAGTGTAATATTATATATACAGGTAGGGGCGCACAGAGTGTAATATATATATATACAGGTAGGGGGCACACAGAGTGTAATGTATATATATACAGGTAGGGGCTCACAGAGTGTATATATATATATACAGGTAGGGGCGCACAGAGAGTGTAATATATATATATACAGGTAGGGGCGCACAGCGTGTAATATATATATATACAGGTAGGGCGCACAGAGTGTAATATATATATATACAGGTAGGGGGCGCACAGAGTGTAATATATATATATACAGGTAGGGGCGCACAGAGTGTATATATATATATACAGGTAGGGGCGCACAGCGTGTAATATATATATATACAGGTAGGGGCGCACAGAGTGTAATATATATATATACAGGTAGGGGCGCACAGAGTGTAATATATATATATACAGGTAGGGGCGCACAGAGTGTAATATATATATATACAGGTAGGGGCGCACAGAGTGTAATATATATATATACAGGTAGGGGGCGCACAGAGTGTAATATATATATATACAGGTAGGGGCGCACAGCGTGTAATATATATATATACAGGTAGGGGGCGCACAGAGTGTAATATATATATATACAGGTAGGGGGCGCACAGAGTGTAATATATATATATATAGGTAGGGGGCGCACAGAGTGTAATATTATATATACAGGTAGGGGGCGCACAGAGTGTAATATTATATATACAGGTAGGGGCGCACAGAGTGTAATATATATATATACAGGTAGGGGCGCACAGCGTGTTATATATATATATACAGGTAGGGGCGCACAGAGTGTATATATATATATACAGGTAGGGGCGCACAGAGTGTAATATATATATATACGGTAGGGGGCGCACAGAGTGTAATATATATATATACAAGTAGGGGCGCACAGCGTGTAATATATATATATACAGGTAGGGGGCGCACAGAGTGTAATATATATATATACAGGTAGGGGGCGCACAGAGTGTAATATATATATATACAGGTAGGGGGCGCACAGAGTGTAATATATATATATACAGGTAGGGGCGCACAGCGTGTAAATATATATATATACAGGTAGGGGCGCACAGAGTGTAATATATATATATACAGGTAGGGGCGCACAGCGTGTAATATATATATATACAGGTAGGGGCGCACAGCGTGTAATATATATATATACAGGTAGGGGCGCACAGCGTGTAATATATATATATACATGTAGGGGCGCACAGAGTGTAATATATATATATACAGGTAGGGGCGCACAGAGTGTATATATATATATACAGGTAGGGGCGCACAGCGTGCAATGTATATATATATTACAGGTAGGGGCGCACAGAGTGTAATATATATATATACAGGTAGGGGGCGCACAGAGTGTAATATATATATATACAGGTAGGGGGCGCACAGCGTGTAATGTATATATATACAGGTAGGGGCGCACAGAGTGTAATATATATATATACAGGTAGGGGGCGCACAGCGTGTAATATATATATATACAGGTAGGGGGCGCACAGAGTGTAATATATATATATACAGGTAGGGGGCGCACAGCGTGTAATATATATATATACAGGTAGGGGGCGCACAGAGTGTAATATATATATATATACAGGTAGGGGCGCACAGAGTGTAATATATATATATATACAGGTAGGGGCGCACAGAGTGTAATATATATATATATACAGGTAGGGGCGCACAGCGTGTAATATATATATATACAGGTAGGGGGCGCACAGAGTGTAATATATATATTATACAGGTAGGGGCGCACAGCGTGTAATATAATATATACAGGTAGGGGGCGCACAGAGTGTAATATATATATATACAGGTAGGGGGCGCACAGAGTGTAATATATATATATACAGGTAGGGGCGCACAGCGTGTAATATATATATATACAGGTAGGGGCGCACAGAGTGTAATTTATATATATATATATATATATATACAGGTAGGGGCGCACAGAGTGTAATATATATATATACAGGTAGGGGGCGCACAGAGTGTAATATATATATATACAGGTAGGGGCGCACAGAGTGTAATATATATATATACAGGTAGGGGGCGCACAGAGTGTAATATATATATATACAGGTAGGGGTGCACAGCGTGTATATATATATATACAGGTAGGGGCGCACAGAGTGTAATATATATATATACGGTAGGGGGCGCACAGAGTGTAATATAATATATATATTACAGGTAGGGGCGCACAGAGTGTAATATATATATATACAGGTAGGGGCGCACAGAGTGTAATATATATATATACAGGTAGGGGGCGCACAGCGTGTAATATATATATATACAGGTAGGGGGCGCACAGAGTGTAATATATATATATACAGGTAGGGGCGCACAGCGTGTAATATATATATATACAGGTAGGGGGCGCACAGAGTGTAATATATATATATACAGGTAGGGGGCGCACAGAGTGTAATATATA
Source organism: Leptobrachium leishanense (assembly GCA_009667805.1). Taxonomy (NCBI): domain Eukaryota; kingdom Metazoa; phylum Chordata; class Amphibia; order Anura; family Megophryidae; genus Leptobrachium; species Leptobrachium leishanense. The sequence continues at coordinate 37,311,376 of CM019071.1, read as the reverse complement.
TATATACAGGTAGGGGGCGCACAGCGTGTAATATATATATATACAGGTAGGGGGCGCACAGAGTGTAATTTATATATATTATATATATATATATATACAGGTAGGGGCCGCACAGAGTGTAATATATATATATACAGGTAGGGGGCGCACAGAGTGTAATATATATATATACAGGTAGGGGCGCACAGAGTGTAATATATATATATACAGGTAGGGGCGCACAGAGTGTAATATATATATATACAGGTAGGGGTGCACAGCGTGTAATATATATATATACAGGTAGGGGCGCACAGAGTGTAATATATATATATACAGGTAGGGGGCGCACAGAGTGTAATATATATATATACAGGTAGGGGGCGCACAGAGTGTAATATATATATATACAGGTAGGGGTGCACAGCGTGTAATATATATATATACAGGTAGGGGCGCACAGAGTGTAATATATATATATACCGGTAGGGGGCGCACAGAGTGTAATATATATATATACAGGTAGGGGCGCACAGAGTGTAATATATATATATATACAGGTAGGGGGCGCACAGAGTGTAATATATATATATACAGGTAGGGGTGCACAGCGTGTAATATATATATATACAGGTAGGGGCGCACAGAGTGTAATATATATATATACAGGTAGGGGGCGCACAGAGTGTAATATATATATATACAGGTAGGGGCGCACAGCGTGTAATGTATATATATACAGGTAGGGGCGCACAGCGTGTAATGTATATATATACAGGTAGGGGCGCACAGAGTGTAATATATATATATACAGGTAGGGGCGCACAGCGTGTAATATATATATACAGGTAGGGCGCACAGAGTGTAATATATATATATATACAGGTAGGGGGCGCACAGCGTGTAATGTATATATATACAGGTAGGGGCGCACAGAGTGTAATATATATATATACAGGTAGGGGCGCACAGAGTGTAATATATATATATATACAGGTAGGGGCGCACAGAGTGTAATATATATATATATACAGGTAGGGGCGCACAGAGTGTAATATATATATATACAGGTAGGGGGCGCACAGAGTGTAATATATATATATACAGGTAGGGGGCGCACAGCGTGTAATGTATATATATACAGGTAGGGGCGCACAGCGTGTAATGTATATATATACAGGTAGGGGCGCACAGCGTGTAATATATATATATACAGGTAGGGGGCGCACAGAGTGTGATTCAGATCTGTCTCCTGCCCAGGTGAGGATGACAAGAAGCTGTCAGCGGAGGAGGAAGAGGCGAGGAGGATCGCAGAGATGGGGAAACCGATTCTGGGGGAGCATTCCAAGATGGAGGTCATCATCGAGGAGTCTTACGAGTTTAAGGTAATCGTTCCTTAAAAAACACGTCCCCCCAATGTAACCCCCCAGGAGCGACTCGGCAGGCTGTATGAGGGGTCTCAGCCGTCCCGTCCCTCTCGCAAGGCGTCCTATAAACACCTCCTGCTGCGGCGGATCAGAATCACAAGCCGCGGCCGTTAGCCGGGAAGCGCTTGCCTCAGATTAGCGAAGGGATTTATCTGCTTTTTACTGCGGTAAACCCATAAAGTGGGAAGTATGCCGTCTAATCCGCGGCTAATCCTCCCCGAGCAAATCCCAGCATGTCATGCCTGATCCGGGGACCACCACGGCCTGCGGGGACACCGGGAGGAGCTGGCGGCTACAGCGGGGACACCGGGAGGAACTGGCGGCTACAGCGGGGACACCGGGAGGAGCTGGCGGCTACAGCGGGGACACCGGGAGGAACTGGAGGATACAGCGGGGACACCGGGAGGAACTGGCGGCTACAGCGGGGACACCAGGAGGAACTGGCGGCTACAGCGGGGACACGGGAGGAACTGGCGGCTACAGCGGGGACACCGGGAGGAACTGGCGGCTACAGCGGGGACACCGGGAGGAACTGGCGGCTACAGCGGGGACACCGGGAGGAACTGGCGGCTACAGCGGGGACACCGGGAGGAACTGGCGGCTACAGCGGGGACACCGGGAGGAACTGGCGGCTACAGCGGGGACACGAGGAGGAACTGGCGGCTACAGCGGGGACACCGGGAAACTGGAGGCTATAGCGGGGACACCGGGAGGAACTGGCGGCTACAGCGGGGACACCGGGAGGAACTGGAGGCTATAGCGGGGACACCGGGAGGAACTGGAGGCTATAGCGGGGACACCGGGAGGAACTGGAGGATACAGTGGGGACACCGGGAGGAACTGGAGGATACAGCGGGGACACCGGGAGGAACTGGAGGATACAGCGGGGACACCAGGGGGAATTGGAGGATACAGCGGGGACACCGGGAGGAACTGGAGGATACAGCGGGGACACCGGGAGGAACTGGAGGATACAGCGGGGACACCAGGGGGAATTGGAGGATACAGCGGGGACACCAGGGGGAATTGGAGGATACAGCGGGGACACCGGGAGGAACTGGAGGATACAGCGGGGACACCGGGAGGAACTGGAGGATACAGCGGGGACACCAGGGGGAATTGGAGGATACAGCAGGGACACCGGGAGGAACTGACGGCTACAGCGGGGACACCGGGAGGAACTGGCAGCTACAGCAGGGACACCGGGAGGAACTGACGGCTACAGCGGGGACACCGGGAGGAACTGGCAGCTACAGCAGGGACACCGGGAGGAACTGGCGGCTACAGCGGGGACACCGGGAGGAACTGGCAGCTACAGCAGGGACACCGGGAGGAACTGGCGGCTACAGCGGGGACACCGGGAGGAACTGGCGGCTACAGCGGAGACACCGGGAGGAACTGGCGGCTACAGCAGGGACACCGGGAGGAACTGGCGGCTATACCGGGGACACCGGGAGGAATTGGAGGATACAGCAGGGACACCGGGAGGAACTGACGGCTACAGCGGGGACACCGGTGGGCATTCAGTGTGCTTTCGCCGGGTTTTGCGGTGAGTGTTCGGTGGGTTTGCGGCAGCTTTTCCCTGCATTACGGCGGCCCTGTGCTGTTTGCTGAATACACCGCAGGGTCGCCGAAATGGGATCGGCAAAAGGAACCGAATTGAAGAGAACGAAAAGTCACCGAACGTGCGGTGACTTTTCGATTCTCTTTGAATAACCCTGATTGTTTGCGTCAATGTGAGTGTGTGTCATTGTGAGTTTGCGTCATTGTGAGTGTACGTCATTGTGAGTTTGCATCACTGTGAGTTTGCGTCATTGTGAGTGTGCATCACTGTGAGTTTGCGTCATTGTGAGTTTGCGTCACTGTGAGTGTGCGTCACTGTGAGTTTGCGTCATTGTGAGTGTGCGTCACTGTGAGTGTGTCATTGTGAGTGTGCGTCATTGTGAGTTTGCGTCATTGTGAGTGTGTCATTGTGAGTGTGCGTCATTGTGAGTGTGTCATTGTGAGTGTGCGTCATTGTGAGTGTGTCATTGTGAGTGTGCGTCATTGTGAGTGTGCGTCATTGTGAGTTTGCGTCATTGTGAGTGTGCGTCATTGTGAGTGTGCGTCATTGTGAGTGTGCGTCATTGTGAGTTTGCGTCATTGTGAGTGTGCGTCATTGTGAGTTTGCGTCATTGTGAGTGTGCGTCATTGTGAGTGTGCGTCATTGTGAGTGTGCGTCATTGTGAGTTTGCGTCATTGTGAGTGTGCGTCATTGTGAGTTTGCATCATTGTGAGTGTGCGTCATTGTGAGTGTGCGTCATTGTGAGTGTGCGTCATTGTGAGTGTGCGTCATTGTGAGTTTGCGTCATTGTGAGTGTGCGTCATTGTGAGTGTGCGTCATTGTGAGTTTGCGTCATTGTGAGTGTGCGTCATTGTGAGTTTGCGTCATTGTGAGTGTGCGTCATTGTGAGTGTGTGTCAGATTGTCGCTCGTGATTCACATCTGGAATCAGTATAAAAAATATAAAACGGCTCCGAGAACATGAATTTACTCGATCACTGGAAGAATCAAAATCCCCTCATCTGCAGCGCAGAGACGCACAACCACAACCGCCTCCTGCTTACTCTTGTGTTAGGATGCTGAGACAGAGCACAGACACAATGCGCAAGTGTGACTGAATGCTGACCCGGCCGCGTGTGACTGAATGCTGACCCGGCCGCGTGTGACTGAATGCTGACCGGCCGCGTGTGACTGAATGCTGACCCGGCCGCGTGTGACTGAATGCTGACCCGGCCGCGTGTGAATGAATGCTGACCCGGCCGCGTGTGACTGAATGCTGACCCGGCTGCGTGTGAATGAATGCTGACCGGGCCGCGTGTGACTGAATGCTGACCCGGCGGCGTGTGAATGAATGCTGACCCGGCCGCGTGTGATTGAATGCTGACCGGCCGCGTGTGACTGAATGCTGACCCGGCCGCCGTGTGAATGAATGCTGACCGCCGCGTGTGAATGAATGCTGACCCGGCCGCGTGTGACTGAATGCTGACCCGGCCGCGTGTGACTGAATGCTGACCGGCCGCGTGTGACTGAATGCTGACCGGCCGCGTGTGACTGAATGCTGACCCGGCTGCGTGTGACTGAATGCTGACCGGGCTGCGTGTGACTGAATGCTGACCCGGCCGCGTGTGACTGAATGCTGACCGGCCGCGTGTGAACTGAATGCTGACCGAGGCCGCGTGTGACTGAATGCTGACCCGGCCGCGTGTGATTGAATGCTGACCCGGCCGCGTGTGACTGAATGCTGACCCGGCCGCGTGTGACTGAATGCTGACCTGGCCGCGTGTGACTGAATGCTGACCCGGCCGCGTGTGACTGAATGCTGACCCGGCCGCGTGTGATTGAATGCTGACCCGGCCGCATGTGAATGAATGCTGACCGGCGCGTGTGTGACTGAATGCTGACCCGGCCGCGTGTGATTGAATGCTGACCCGGCCGCGTGTGAATGAATGCTGACCCGGCTGCGTGTGAATGAATGCTGACCCGGCCGCGTGTGACTGAATGCTGACCCGGCCGCGTGTGAATGAATGCTGACCCGGCCGCGTGTGACTGAATGCTGACCCGGCCGCGTGTGACTGAATGCTGACCCGGCCGCGTGTCACTGAATGCTGACCCGGCCGCGTGTCACTGAATGCTGACCGGGCCGCGTGTGACTGAATGCTGACCCGGCCTCGTGTGATTGAATGCTGACCGGGCCGCGTGTGACTGAATGCTGACCCGGCCGCGTGTGATTGAATGCTGACCCGGCCGCGTGTGACTGAATGCTGACCCGGCCGCGTGTGACTGAATGCTGACCCGGCCGCGTGTGACTGAATGCTGACCTGGCCGCGTGTGACTGAATGCTGACCTGGCCGCGTGTGACTGAATGCTGACCCGGCCGCGTGTGACTGAATGCTGACCCGGCCGCGTGTGAATGAATGCTGACCCGGCCGCGTGTGACTGAATGCTGACCCGGCCGCGTGTGACTGAATGCTGACCTGGCCGCGTGTGACTGAATGCTGACCCGGCTGCGTGTGACTGAATGCTGACCCGGCCGCGTGTGATTGAATGCCTGACCCGGCCGCGGTGTGAATGAATGCTGACCCGGCCGCGTGTGACTGAATGCTGACCCGGCCCGCTGTGACTGAATGCTGACCTGGCCGCGTGTGACTGAATGCTGACCCGGCCGCGTGTGACTGAATGCTGACCCGGCCGCGTGTGACTGAATGCTGACCCGGCCGCGTGTGACTGAATGCTGACCCGGCCGCGTGTGATTGAATGCTGACCCGGCCGCGTGTGAATGAATGCTGAACCTGCATTAAGCTGTGTCTGGTGTTTGCGGAGAGATACATAGAATATACAGCGCTCACTCAAGCTCTGGCTGAGGGTTATGAGAGAAGGAACGCTGCTGTGGATAGTGTTGCTTCTTCAAGCCAAAGCCGAAAACTCTAGCGTTGGGTGGCAATTTATTTTTGTAGCGTAAATATTATGGCACACTGGTATTACAGCAAAATGGTATGTATGGCACACTGGTATTATGGCACACTGGTATTATGGCACACTGGTATTATGGCACACTGGTATGTACGATTGGTATTATGAATCTGAAAACCAGACACATAATTCGAAAACCGGACTGCCGGGGGAAACCCAGACGGTGATAACCATAGCTGCGGATCTGCTTTACTTAAAAGAAGAAGGGACGCCTGCTGTAACAGGTTGGGGTCTGGTCCTCAAACTGAAGACTAGGCACCCCCCAGGTCTGTGTTACACTGGCGGCTGTTACAGGGACACTGGAAGAGACTGGGATGTCTGAGGGGGATACTGGGAGGTACTGACAGGTTTGACAAGGTCTGGGAGGAACTGGGAGGTAACGATTGGTGTGACAGGGATACTGGGAGGAACTGGCAGGTGTAATGGGGATACTGGGATACACTGGCAGGTGTGATGGGGATACTGGGATACACTGGCAGGTGTGATGGGATACTAGGAGGAACTGGCAGGTGTGATGCTCTGCACATTCTAGAGGCACAGTGCTCGGGGTGATGCTCTGCACATTATAGAGGTGCGGTGCTCGGTGTGATGCTCTGCACACATAGGGCTGGAGTGCTCGGTGTAAGGGGGAGGGGCTCTGCTTTATAGTTATAGAGGCGCAGTGCTCGGTGTGCTGCTCTGCATGTTATAGAGGCGCAGTGCTCGGTGTGATGCTCTGCACATTATAGAGGCACAGTGCTCGGGGTGATGCTCTGCACATTATAGAGGTGCAGTGCTCGGTGTGATGCTCTGCACCTATATAGAGGTGCAGTGCTCGGTGTGCTGCTCTGCATGTTATAGAGGCGCAGTGCTCGGTGTGATGCTCTGCACATTATAGAGGCACAGTGCTCGCGTGATGCTCTGCACATTCTAGAGGTACAGTGCTCGGGTGATGCTCTGCACCTTATAGAGGCACAGTGCTCGGTGTGATGCTCTGCACATTATAGAGGCGCAATGCTCGGTGTGATGCTCTGCACATTATAGAGGCGCAGTGCTTGGCGTGATGCTCTGCACATTATAGAGGCGCAGTGCTCAGTGGGATGCTCTGCACATTATAGAGGCGCAGTGCTTGGTGTGATGCTCTGCACATTATAGAGGCGCAGTGCTCAGTGTGATGCTCTGCACATTATAGAGGCGCAGTGCTTGGTGTGATGCTCTGCACATTATAGAGGCACAGTGCTCAGTGTGATGCTCTGCACATTATAGAGGCGCAGTGCTTGGTGTGATGCTCTGCACATTATAGAGGCGCAGTGCTTGGTGTGATGCTCTGCACATTATAGAGGCGCAGTGCTTGGTGTGATGCTCTGCACATTATAGAGGCGCAGTGCTCAGTGTGATGCTCTGCACATTATAGAGGCGCAGTGCTTGGTGTGATGCTCTGCACATTATAGAGGCACAGTGCTCAGTGTGATGCTCTGCACATTCTAGAGGTACAGTGCTCAGTGTGATGCTCTGCACATTCTAGACATGCGGTGCTGTGCGTGTCTGTCGCTGAGGCCTGCGCTGTGCATAACGCAGAGCTGGCGCAGACTCGAGACCCCTGAGCTGATACTGGTTTGTGTGTGGGCGCAGTGAGGAGCTATTGCTGTAATAAGTGTGATGTGAGCGCTCTGTGCTGAGCTATGTGACAGCGCCACCCTGAGGTGGATTCCAGTATCAGTTTGCTGAGCCATGTGACAGCGCCACCTTGTGGTGGATTCCAGTATCAGTGTGCTGAGCCGTGTGACAGCGCCACCTTGTGGTGGTCCAGTATCAGTGTGCTGAGCCGTGTGACAGCGCCACCTTGTGGTGGATTCCAGTATCAGTGTGCTGAGCCGTGTGACAGCGCCACCTTGTGGCGGATTCCAGTATCAGTGTGCTGAGCCGTGTGACAGCGCCACCCTGAGGTGGATTCCAGTATCAGTTTGCTGAGCCATGTGACAGCGCCACCCTGAGGTGATTCCAGTATCAGTTTGCTGAGCCATGTGACAGCGCCACCTTGTGGTGGATTCCAGTACAGTGTGCTGAGCCGTGTGACAGCGCCACTGTGGTGGATTCCAGTATCAGTGTGCTGAGCCATGTGACAGCGCCACCTTGTGGTGGATTCCAGTATCAGTGTGCTGAGCCGTGTGACAGCGCCACCTTGTGGCGGATTCCAGTATCAGTGTGCTGAGCCGTGTGACAGCGCCACCTTGTGGTGGATTCCAGTATCAGTGTGCTGAGCCGTGTGACAGCACCACCTTGTGGTGGATTCCAGTATCAGTGTGCTGAGCCGTGTGACAGCGCCACCTTGTGGTGGTCCAGTATCAGTGTGCTGAGCCGTGTGACAGCGCCACCTTGTGGTGGATTCCAGTATCAGTGTGCTGAGCCATGTGACAGCGCCACCTTGTGGTGGATTCCAGTATCAGTGTGCTGAGCTGTGTGACAGCGCCACCTTGTGGTGGATTCCAGTATCAGTGTTGCTGAGCCGTGTTGACAGCGCCACCTTGTGGTGTCCAGTATCAGTGTGCTGAGCCGTGTGACAGCGCCACCTTGTGGTGGATTCCAGTATCAGTGTGCTGAGCCGTGTGACAGCGCCACCTTGTGGCGGATTCCAGTATCAGTGTGCTGAGCCGTGTGACAGCGCCACCTTGTGGCGGATTCCAGTATCAGTGTGCTGAGCCGTGTGACAGCGCCACCTTGTGGTGGATTCCAGTATCAGTGTGCTGAGCCGTGTGACAGCGCCACCTTGTGGCGGATTCCAGTATCAGTGTGCTGAGCCGTGTGTGACAGCGCCACCTTGTGGCGGATTCCAGTATCAGTGTGCTGAGCCGTGTGACAGCGCCACCTTGTGGCGGATTCCAGTATCAGTGTGCTGAGCCGTGTGACAGCGCCACCTTGTGGCGGATTCCAGTATCAGTGTACTGAGCCGTGTGACAGCGCCACCTTGTGGTGGATTCCAGTATCAGTGTACTGAGCCGTGTGACAGCGCCACCTTGTGGTGGATTCCAGTATCAGTGTGCTGAGCCGTGTGACAGCGCCACCTTGTGGTGGATTCCAGTATCAGTGTGCTGAGCCGTGTGACAGCGCCACCTTGTGGTGGATTCCAGTATCAGTGTGCTGAGCCGTGTGACAGCGCCACCTTGTGGTGGATTCCAGTGTCAGTGTGCTGAGCCGTGTGACAGCGCCACCTTGTGGTGGATTCCAGTATCAGGGGCTTACTGTGAGCATTACATAATGACTGGGTCATAATCACCACCTACATTACCCACATTAATAAAGACACTCCATGCTGAATGTGGGACCCCTAGAGGCCACAGCCACTCTCAGGGGCCACAGCCACTCCCAGGGGGCCCCGGAGCTGTGCTTTGTGATGGGGAGCCCCAAATTCATACAACACGGAATGAGTCAAATTGATGAGATTTATTCATTCACTGAACCGAATCACCAGAAACCGACGTTCTACACCAAATCACCCATCATGCATTGCAGCTTATTTCCCATTTCAGATATTTGTGATATTAAATGTCAAACCTTGTTTAGCGAATAAACCCCATGAGATGATTTTAACCCTTTCAGCACCACAAAAGAGAGGGGCATTTGGAGGAAACACTTTATGAACAGACAAAAATGCCCTGAATGGAGCGCTCTGTGAGACGGAGCTCTGTGAGACGGAGCTCTGTGACTGGCAGCTGAGGGAGCTCTGTGAGTGGGAGCTAAGGGAGCTCTGTGAGTGGGAGCTGAGGGAGCTCTGTGAGTGGGAGCTCTGGAAGATTGAGCCGAGGGAGCTCTGGGAGAGGGGCTCTATGACAAAAAGCTCAGAGAGAGCTCTAGGAGAAGGAGCTCTGTGAAAGGGAGCTCTGAGAGAAGGAGCTCTGAAAGTGAGCTCTGGGAGTAGGAGCTCAGTGAAAGGGAGCTCTGTAGAAGGAACTCTGTGAAAGAGAGCACTGGAGAAGGATCTCTGAAAGGGAGCTGTAGGAGAAGGAGCTCTGTGAAAGGGTGCTTTGGGAGAAGGAGCTCTGTTAAAGGGAGCTCTAGAGAAGGAGCTCTGAAAGGGAGTTGTAGGAGGAGCTCAGTGAAAGGGAGCTCTAGGAGAAGGAGCTCTGTGAAAGGGAGCTGTAGGAGGAGCTCAGTGAAAGGGAGCTCTAGAGAAGGAGCTCTGAAAGAGAGCTGTAGGAGGAGCTCAGTGAAAGGGAGCTCTGGGAGTAGGAGCTCAGTGAAAGGGAGCTCTGGAAGAAGGAGCTCTGTGAAAGGGAGCTCTAGGAGAAGGAGCTCTGTGAAAGGGAGCTCGTTGGGTGGGATCTCTTCGAGAGGAAGCTGGGAGGGGGAGCTTTTTTGTACATGAGACGGCCGTGTCCCACAGCCTCAATAAATGTCCTTCCCATTAGGGATGAGCTGTTCGGGTTCGGACGGTTCAGGGTTCGACCCGAATTTAGGCTGTTCGAGCAGATCGCGAACCCCGAACATTTCTGGGTGTTCGCCGCATGTTCGACCACAATGGACCACAATGCAATTTCCCACTGCCTGAAGCTCGTAATTGGCTACAGCCTTGCACCTGACCACAGGTCTGGTGCAAGACTAGTTGAACACTATGCCAATCACCGCTCAGAGTCCCGATTGGGCAAATTTTGCCCAATCATGGGCTCACAGAGCTAAGTCCCGCAGCACACTATATAACGTTTCAACGCAGCGCTTCTGCACGCATTTCAGAGGAGATTTCAAAGAAGATAGTTGTGTGTGTTGTTACTGCCGGTCTGCCACGCTACTGGGGGGGGGGGGGTCTCATTTATACCAAATATCAGGGAATTTAGGTGATGTGTGTCTTGTCACTGTGCCAGCAAGTTTTTATGGGGTTTACAACTTTATTTAAAACATTTGTGAATTGAGGTGATCTTCTGGGTCTCGTCACACAGCCAGAAATTATTTTTGGGGCTCACTAATTTCTTTAAAACACTTGTGAATTAAGGTGATCTGTGTCTCGTCACTGGGAAAAAGAGTGTCATCTGCGCTCGTTTCTATGTGTTCCATGTACAACAAAAATGAGGTTTTTGTTTGTTTCAATGGCCATTGCAACGTAAGCTCACTCGCCACTTCAAGGCACCTCTTTATAGAGTGAGTACCTAACAATTGTAACCAAAAGGCCGCTCTACTGAGCAGCTCCAAGCCCCTCCAGCTGCTTTTCAGCCAAGGAGAGGCAAAGATTCTGGCTTTTATTTATACACGCACCAAACACTTCCCATTTGGGAAGGAGGAGGAGGGAGGAGGAGGAGGCACAGCAAACACGAGGCACAACATCCTCTGTGACCAACCGTAGCACTAGCCAGTCCAAGGCATCACATGTCAGAGCTGCTCCGGTGCAGAGCGCTGTTGTCTCAAAGAACACATGCAGGAACTCTGCTGTCTGGGAGTTCTTTAAGAACTGTGCAGCAGACCCCACCGTTGCTATTTGTAATCTATGTCAGAGGAGGCTGAAGCGTGGGATAAACTCCGGACACTTGGGTACCACGTGCTTGAGGCGACATATGAACAAGTGCCACACATCCCGTTGGGGCAAAACTTTGCGTAGGTCCTCCTCCTCATCTGTCTCTACCCACCCACACTGTATGTCCTGCCATGCAATTGTCTACAACCTCCACCGACAGGGATGATGCTACAGTAATGGATGTACCAGCAGGTCCTTCCTCACAATGTGACATCATCCCAGTAGTTGAAGATTTACGCAGTCAGATTACGTTGCTGCAGCTGCTGCAGCGAAAGAAAAAATATAGTCCCAACCATCCCCAAGCACAGCGTCTAAATGCCAGCTTAGCAAAATTACTCGCATTGCAGCTGCTGCCTTGACTGATTAAACCTGGGACCTCCTTGACCCATACCCCTTAAATATAAAGAAAGACTCAACACCTTCTTAACTGGAAAGGGCCACAGCTTTATTAATATTTACACCATGTAATCCAGCAGTGCTTTTCCTCCGTTATCCGCCCTATTACCCATGTAATAGGCAGTTACCGATCCAAAACCAGGAGCTCGTCACCCCCCCTGACCGAGATCAAGCGGGGCTCGTCTCGTTAAATGCCTCACCCGAAGGCGGCTTAACCATTTTAAAGCACCGCTGTCCAGGAACCACGCCAACGCCAGGGGCACCATGGTCTCCTAATGGCTGCCCCTGCGCCCCACCGCAGACAGCGCCTCCTCAATCCCTGACATCAAACCAGTTCAAAATATATCCAAACCAATGTCCGTCAAATGGACCCCATCACCGCGAATCACATTCTGATTGTCGCCTTCCAACTCCGTGTGACGGATTGAAACCCCCCCTAACTGACGAACAAATTTAGAAACCTCCCTGTTAACCCTCTTCCTAGCCCTGTCATTGGCCCGTGGGGCCGCCATCTCCTCCCAACGAGGTCGAGAAATAATGTCAGACCACACCAGCGACAATCCCCCAAATTAAGCAAAACAGCGGGCCAGATCCAGCTTCATAGCCCGAATCAGGTCCACCGAACGAACCGTCCCCAAATCATTCCCCCCCCCCGCATGAACAACTAAAATAACCTCCCTGGGAACCCTCCCAGCCAAAACATTGCATTCCTTCGACGCCCGAGCCCAACGCAAACCCCGGATTTCCAACCAGTGAATCTCCGCTACCTCCGCCGGGAAACCAAGATTTATGCCATGCGGCCGATGCTCAGCCCGCATGGCCGCCCAATGCACGAAGGAATGACCCAATCTCCAGACCATCCTTGGGGAAGCACCTGAAATTATAAAAGGTTAGGACGAACCTAAGAGCGAAAGCGATCTGATCCCACCTACCCAGACGCTGAATCATGCCATCCGACGCGCCAGCACCCGCAGCCACAGTCGCCGCGCCTATACGAAAAGAATGGGAGGCAAACAACCCCGGTTCAGAACCCAAAACCTGAACGCAGCGCTTAAAAACTGTCGGAAATTGGTATCAAGTCAAAGGAACCCCATCAATATAAATCAAAAAGAGTCAGTGAAATCCGGCCGAATAGCCAAATACTCCCGCGTGAGGCCCAAAGGACACCCGATCACCCCAATCGCATTTAAGTAATCAGAACGCCCCTACCCAAGCGGTCCGTCTTGTACCTGACAATCAAAAACCTCACCTCATCGGCTGACACAGAAACATGCACCAGGCGCAAGGTAGAACGCATCTGAGAGTTAGGAGCAACCAGCTCACCCACCCTCAGGGCACCATAAAAGGCAAACGCAACTCTAAACAATCGCGACCTTAAAAAGATCACGACAAACGCCGAGTAAAACATCCAACAGTTCCAAAAACATGGGGCCAGAAGCTGGGCGCCGAACCTCAGGCACCGCAGTCCGCCACCAACCCGAAACAATCCTTCAAAGCAGGAAATCCCGACCAACATCCTCCCAACCAACCGCCTCGCACAAAAAGAAAGGTCAGTCAGTACTCCGGCCGCTCCCAAACCGGAGCCCCCTTACTCCCGGAGGGAATCAAAATAAATCAAGGTTGCCCCTACGATCCTCCGCAGAATGCCAACCCCGTTCCCCCGTGACCCCCACCTCCGCCAGACCTGAGAATATGCCGTCCACGTCGCTCCCGACAAAGAGCCCCCCAACAAAATCCTCAGCCTGGCGAAGCGAGGGTCCAGAGCCACAGCGGAAAGGGTGTCGCATTCCTTTCTGCTCCCGGAGCCACTGGAACCGGGAGGGAGCGTCAGCAATCACGTTCCGCACACCCGGCACGTGCCAGGCCCGCAACCACACATTCCGCTCAAGACCGCGCAGCACCAGGTGACACAAAAGAGCCAAGACAGGAGGGGAACCGGCCGACGAACGATTCACCACTTGCACCACCCCAGGTTGTCCATCCAGAACACCACTCGCCTATTAGCCAGACGCTCCCCCCACAGCTCCAGGGCCATAATCAAAGGAAAAAATTCCCGACTTGTGAGATTCCTCACCAACTCAGACGCCGCCCAGCCGGGTGCCACGCTTCGGCACCCAAGCACCCTGAAAGTACACACCAAAGCCAGGAGCAGGAGCCCGCATCGCATAAAAAGCTCGAGGGACTGATTGTCCACGTCCGCCTCTTGCCAATACGTCAGCCCATCATAATGCAGCAAAAAGGATTGACACACCACAAGGTCCGCCTTCAAGGAACTGGTGATGCGAACAAAGTGGCGAGGTGCGCGTACCCCGGCGGTAAAGACTGAATATCAGAAAGCCGCAACTTCGCAACACCCCGCGCCCTCCCCACCAAACGCACAAGGTCTGAATTTCTCTACAGACAAACGGAAACACGGACGGTATAGATCTCAATGCCCAAAAAAGGCAAGCGATTAAACTGGGCCCCCCGTCGTATCATCGGCCAAAAGGCACACCGAATTCCCCGGCAACCTCCCGAAAAAAACTGCGAACTGCAGCAGCGGCGCAATCGCCGGAATCCGCCAGCCCCCGAACAGGAAATCATCCAATAATGGACCACCGAATACCGTCCAGCGCGCCGACACACCACCCAGTGCAAACAGGAAGAGAACAACTCAAAATAGTAGCAAAAGATCAAGCAGCCCATCGGAAGACAACGGTCGTAATAAAAACCTCCACGAAAGGAACACCCCAGCAAGTGATAGCAATCCGGTCGAATCGGCAACAACCGAAATGCCGACTCCATGTCCGCTTTTGCCAATAAACAACCAGGTCCAGCCACCAAATCGAGGAAAGTCAGAAGGCACAAGTGGAATAACAAAACCCTCACGAAAACCCACAATAACAACGCAGCGCATCGCCTATTGGGGTACCTGTCTAGCCAAGGAGCCATGGCCCGCACGATCACCGGGGTGATCCCTTCTATCAGGCTGTCTGATCTGAAGCCCTAAAGGCCGAGCCATGGCCCTTTCTGAAACATCGAAATGCCGGTTGGGACCCCCCACAGGAAGAACATTCATGCTTGAACCTGCAATAAGAGGACCAATGGCAATGGGACTCATTAAAGAGCCAGCATCACCCCCTCTCTGCACCCGCGGGCACTCCAGGGGCTCCGGGCACCGCGGATGCAGGAAAGGGTGACACCACTGGGCAGTTTGGCATCATGAGTAAGAGCCACAGATTGGCGTCCTGCAAATCAAGCAGAGCCCAGGACGCACCTCCATCTTCTGCCAAAACTGTTGGTCGTAACAAAACCAAATAGACCCCCGTAAATTTTGCAAGCCCCACCATATTAAGTCTAAACGCGCAAACAAAGACACGCTGTGGTCGGGGAAACCCTCGCACAAAATTGCGCTGTAAGCTAGAAAAACCTTGAATCCAGTTGCCAAAGGTCTGTGGCAAAGTCTTCGCTTGGTCCTTATCCTTGCCCCCGGGCAAGGAATCAACACGTTTCGGACGATCAATTGTCTCCCTATCCGAAGAAAACCAAAGTCATAACATCAACATATTCACCTTTCCAAATTTTCTCCTTAATGTCATTAAAGACCTGTAGGCCCATTGGACATAAACCACAAGCCCCATAAGAGCCTACCGCAGGACCAACTGCACCAGGCACAGGAATACCACTAGCGAGTGGCGCAGGAACATTTACCGCAGCAGGTACCGAAGGTCCAACCACCGCGTCCAACGGGGAAGCCCCAGCTGCAAGCGCCGCTCCACCAAGCACAGCAGGAACCTGCACAGGAGCAGAAGCAGGCCCCAAACCTTGTGAAAGAGCAGACTCAGGGTCTCCCATCACAGCGGAACCAGGCGCAAAATTGACACAGACGCCGCACCCCCAGCAACAGCATCCCCAGCTGAACCCAGCGACGCTTGCGCACGTGACGCAGCAACCGACCCATCCTGCCAGTGCCTAATAGCCGCAACCAGGGTCTCTATTAACCCCGTCGTCACCCCACTAGCCCTGCCAGACGCATCAGTGCCCGAAAGGCCCAGCGATCCAAACACCGCACCCCCAAAACCCGACGCACCAGCCGCCAGCATGGATGATCCTCCAGCAGCCCTTGGGACAGCAGTCAAAGGTGGATCCAGCGATGGTCGCCCAGAAACAGCACCTCCGCTGATATTAGGCATCCACCACAAACCTCCAGATCCAGAATCCAAGCCACCCCTCGGAAGAGAGCACTGTAAACGACCATTCCGACCCATAAAGCCACCAACCGAAGTGCTAGGTAAGGGCGCCGATCTGTCCACAGCCACCGGTATGACACCGGTCCTCACCAGCCTGGCCAGCACTATCCGCTTGTTGCTCCTCACCAACCACTGCACCTAAAACCAGAGGGGAAAAAACCTGCAGCAGCAGCACGCACCATGCTCACCCTCCGCCACAATCCAGAACGCAGCTCACGAGGCGGCGTATCCAAGACGAAAAACCCCTCAGATGACCAGGCAAACGGCGTCCTGCACCACAGCTCCACCATCACGCCTCTGAACTGCGAGGCCTCGGGCTTAACCGAACTGGGGGCTTAGAGTGCCGTTCCCTCTGCCACTGGTGGGGCTCCTCAGCGTCCTCAGGAGACTGTTCATGGGCCGGCACCAAAGTCTTGTACAGCAAGTCCTGCAAAATGAAACCTCGAGCAGCAGCATGCTCCCTGTAATGATGTGTATGCTTCATATTATATATTAAATATATCATAATTATGCCTAGTTCATTCTGCATGTTAGGAAACAGTTAACAGTCATGTGATCCGGGGGCGGGGAGTGGCAGTCATTGTAAGATGATGCTGCTGAGTAAAATCTTTTCTTATCAAGCTCCTTGTTGTCTGCAAATACTTCAGTGGATTCATCACATGGTACCAGGAGTGGGGTCAGAGAGACATGGCAGCAAACAGCAACACAAAGAGCATTCCTTCCCTGGATTTAGAATCAGGGAACATATCAGAAAATTAATCAAAATAAAGGGAGCTGATAAAACTTGTGTTTACAGGCCTAGATACAGCAAATGGACTGATCAACAAAAAGCAGCTCATTTGCTGATATGTGTGGGACAAAAAGCAGCTCATTTGCTGATATGTGGGACACAAAAAGCAGCTCATTTGCTGATATGTGGGACACACTCCCTAAGCTGACCCAGCAAACAAACAAAATAAATAACAGCCATTTCAATCACCACGTTTCCTGGTCTCTCACAGAATCTCCTTGATGCACAGTTGACGCTGGGGGAACAAAGAGACAGAACCCACCCCCCCACAGATGCATATATAGGTAATTGAAACAATGTTGCACACATATGACCAATAGCTCCACATTTCCTTTTCTGACCATCCGGCCCAGGCCATCAGTCATGTCCCCCTTCCTTAAAGGTGCAGGGATTCTTTCCAGCTGGTGGACTCTGCTCCCTTCCGTGAATTTGCTGAATGCGCTGTACCACAGTAGCAGGTTCCAAAACGCCATTACTTTTCACGCAAGGCCATTCCAGCACTATACCAGCACGTGGAAGACAATGTTATCCAGTCATTGGGAAAGGCAGTCAGCAGCAAGGTGCATGTCACTTTAGACACGTGGTCCAGCAAGCATGGACAGGGTCGTTACATTTCCTTCACGGCACACTGGGTAACTCTGATTGCAGCTGGGAGGGATCCAAGACGGGGCTCTGTGCTGGAGCTTGTTCATCCACCACGCCTCCAGAAAGCTGCTTGTATGAGGTCTGTCAGCTCCACCACCACCACCTCTTCCTCCTCCTCCTCCTCTGTCTCTGGCGAAGTGGCAGTTAAACCGACGCCTGACAGGGTCTACGCAATGGCTCAAGCAAAAAGATGCCATACTGTGCTTGAGCTGGTTTGTTTAGGGGACAGGAGCCACACCGGGTCAGATATTTTGTCAGCTCTGCAGGGGCAGGTGCAGAGATGGTTAACACCACGCCAGCTTGAGCTGGGAATGATCGTCTGCGATAATGGCAGCAACCTTCTCTCCGCCCTACGCAAGGGTAAATTGACGCATGTACCATGCCTAGCACACGTCCTAAATCTGGTGGTACAGCATTTCCTAACCAAGTACCCAGGGCTGCCAGAGCTTCTCATCCAGGCCAGAAAAGTCTGCAGCCACTTCAGACGGTCATTCCCAGCAAGCGTTCGCCTGGCAGAAATTCAAAGAGAATTCCACCTTCCCACAAACCGTCTGATCTGTGACATGCCCACCAGGTGGAATTCGACATTAGCAATGCTGCAGCGTCTGCACAAGCAGCAGAGGGCCATCAACGAGTACCTGTGTGAGTATGGCACAAGGACAGGTTCAGGTCAACTTGGTTTTTTTCCCCCCGCAGTGGCTGATGATCAAGGATGCATGCACTGTACTGTCACCATTTGAGGAGGCAACGAGGATGGTGAACAGGGACAGTGCATGCATCAGTGACACAATTCCTTTAGTGTTCCTGCTGGAGCACAGTCTGCGGGGAATTATAGATGTGGCTCTAGAGGCAGAGCAGCGGGAGGAAGAGGAGGCCTTCCCTAGCTCTCAAGGCCCCAGTCTTTCCGCAGACAGCATTCCAGCGGGTCCTACTCAGATCAGACAAGAGGAGGATGAGGAGGAGGAGGACTATTTAAGTAGTGGGGGCATTGAAGGTGGGGATTCCTCAAGGGAGGGTTTTGTGTGCCCAGAAACAGAAGGGCTAGTGCGTGGCTGGGAGGAGGAAGTGCATGATACGGTCATCCTCATTGACCAGGAAGACTCGGCAGCTAATGCCACCTCCAACCTATGCTGCATGGGCTCCCTAATGATGCAAAGCCTGCTAAAGGAACCCAGGATTCGTGCTATCAAGGAGAGGGATCATTACTGGTTGGCAACCCTTCTTGATCCACGATACAAGGGGAAAGTTGCAGAGCTTATCCTGCCCGCACAGAGGGAGCACAGGATGACAAAACTTGAGGACGCTCTAAAGCGAAACTTGTGTAAGACCTTTCCAGGCACTGTTAGATTATCAAGTGCTGACACACGTGCTTCTGAGGCTGCTGGTGATCAGAGGAATAGCGGTGAAGGCCAGGGCCGCTTGACTGATGCATTTTTAATTTTTTTTAGTCCTCGACGCCCAGGGACGTCAAATGTAGGCACCCATTGCCAGCGTCTTCACCATATGGTGCAGGACTACCTTGGGGCAAGGGCAGACCTGGATACCTTTCCAGCAGATGATCCACTGGCTTACTGGGTGTTGAGATTGGATCACTGGCCAGAACTTAGCCAATATGCTATGCACCTACTAGGTTCGCCTTCATCTAGCGTGCTTTCCGAAAGGACGTTCAGTGCCGCTGGAGGTTTTGTCACATACAAAAGAGTGCGTCTGTCCACCGACTCTGTAGACCGGCTGACATTTATAAAAATTAAATAGTCCTGGATCAGCAGCTATCAATCCCCTGATGCTGAAGTAATGAAATAGATAGGGGATGTCCTCTTCTGCATTCACAAAACCTCCAGCACTGAACTCTTCCACAATACCACAAAAGGGTTACGGTGTGAAGGCACTTGCTGCCATGAAAGGCACAATATCTGGCTGCCGCTGCACTGACGCCCATTAAAAAAAACAAAAAAACTTTTCAATATAGGACCACATGGTCCACCCCTGCACTCTTCCACAATACCACAGAGGGGTTACTGTATGATGATACTTGATGGCCTGGCATTAAATGCACAATATCTGGGTGCACTGACGCCCATTAACAGATAAAAAAAAACACTTTTCAATATAGGACCGCATGGTCCACCCCTGCACTCTTCCTCAATACCACAGAGGGGTTACTGTATGATAGTACTTGCATGCCTGGCACTAAAGACACAATATCTGGGTGCACTGCCATTGACGCCTGTATCAGATTCATATCCTCAGAGGGATTACGGTGTGACGGCACTGTTGCCGACGCTAAAAGCCCAATTTTAAAGCACCTATTGTTACTTTCATCCAAAGCCTGCATAAGTTTCACAATAATTTAGCCCAAAAAAAACTAAACTTTTTCCTGCGCGTCCTAAAATGTCTTTTCATACAGGCTGCCGCCCCAAGCAGTTGTTTATGTATAGATTAAAGGAAAAGCATTTACCGTCATATGAAACGTCATTTATTTGTTTTTAAGTGTTTCTATACATCCTAGAAATCCGCCACTTCACGGGCAGGTTATGGGGACCTCCTAGGCACGATATTTGAAAGAATTTTTGGTTTTTATTTTTAACCCTTATTTCATGGAAAACTCACTGTCCCTTTATAAACGTTTTTTTTTTACTTTTTGTCCTTGTTTCCTGTCCCCCAGGGCACTACCCGGACCCCCATGCACCTTTTATGGCAAATATGTAGCATATATGCCCTCTTGGAGGGCACTCTAAAAAACCGAATTTTCAGCCCCATTGACTTGCATGGGGGTTCGGGTTCGGGTTCGGTCCCGAACAAATGGGAAGTTCGGGTTCGGGCTCAAACCGAACTCGGGGAGTGTTCGGCTCATCCCTACTTCCCATCAGGATACGCCATGTAAGATACTCCTTGGGGGCATGTCACGGCTCCTCCCTCTGGTTACTCTGTCCTGTGATAGGACGGTTGTTGAGCTCTCTGTTTCGCCCCTCGCAGAGCACAGTTGACAAACTCATCAAGAAAACCAACCTGGCGCTGGTGATCGGCACCCACTCCTGGAGAGAGCAGTTTATGGAGGCGATTACGGTCAGTGCCGGTGAGTGAGCCCCGCCATTCCCTGTTATACGAAGAGGGGGCAGAGAGATGTGTGTTATACAGAGAGGGGCAGAGAGATGTGTGTTATACAGAGAGGGAGCAGAGATATGTGTGTTATACAGAGAGGGGCAGAGAGATGTGTGTTATACAGAGAGGGGGCAGAGAGATGTGTGTTATACAGAGAGGGGGCAGAGAGATGTGTGTTATACAGAGAGGGGGCAGAGAGATGTGAGTTATACAGAGAGGAGGCAGAGAGATGTGTGTTATACAGAGAGGGGGCAGAGAGATGTGAGTTATACAGAGAGGAGGCAGAGAGATGTGTGTTATACAGAGAGGGGGCAGAGAGATGTGTGTTATACAGAGAGGAGGCAGAGAGATGTGTGGTATACAGAGAGGGGGCAGAGAGATGTGTGTTATACAGAGAGGGGGCAGAGAGATGTGTGTTATACAGAGAGATGTCAAGTAATCCATGTCTCTCTGTCACAGGTGATGAAGAGGAGGATGATGATGGTAGAGAGGAACGTCTTCCATCTTGTTTTGACTACGTCATGCACTTTCTCACCGTTTTCTGGAAGGTCTTGTTCGCCTTCGTGCCCCCCACAGAGTACTGGAATGGGTGGGCTTGCTTCTTTGTCTGCATCACGATAGTGGGGATACTGACGGCTGTCATCGGGGACCTGGCCTCGCACTTTGGCTGCACCGTTGGCTTGAAGGACTCAGTCACTGCCGTAGTGTTTGTGGCCCTTGGCACATCCATACCAGGTGAGAGAGTCTGCATTATGATGGAGGACACTGCGGGGAGAGGAGTCCCACGCAGGAGGGGTTTACGAGGGCATAGAACGATAGAACGAGGCATAGATTGATAGATAGAATGATAGAACGAGGCAAGAAATGATAAAACGAGTCATAGAATGATAAAACGAGGCATAGAATGATAAAACCAGGCAATAGATGATAAAACGAGACATAGAATGATAAAATGATAGAACGAGGCTAAGAATGATAGAACGAGGCATAAAATGATGAAAAGAGGAATAGAATGATAAAACGAGTTATAGAATGATAAAACGAGGCAATAAATGATAACACGAGGCATAGAATGATAGAACGAGGCATAGAATGATAAAACGAGGCATAGAATGATAAAACGAGGAATAGAATGATAAAACGAGGCATAGAATGATAAAACGAGGCAATAAATGATAAAAGGAGGCATAGAATGATAAAAGGAGGCATAAAATGATGAAACGAGGCATAGAATGAAAAAACGAGGCATATAATGATAAACGAGGAATAGAATGATGAAACGAGGCATAGAATGATAAAATGATAGAACGAGGCTAAGAATGATAGAACGAGGCATAAAATGATGAAAAGAGGAATAGAATGATAAAACGAGTTATAGAATGATAAAACGAGGCAATAAATGATAACACGAGGCATAGAATGATAGAACGAGGCATAGAATGATAAAACGAGGCATAGAATGATAAAACGAGGAATAGAATGATAAAACGAGGCATAGAATGATAAAACGAGGCAATAAATGATAAAAGGAGGCATAGAATGATAAAAGGAGGCATAAAATGATGAAACGAGGCATAGAATGAAAAAACGAGGCATATAATGATAAACGAGGAATAGAATGATGAAACGAGGCATAGAATGATAAAGCCAGGCAATAAATGATAAAACGATAAAATAAATGACAAAACGAGGCATAGAATGAAAGAACGAGGAATAAAATGATAGAATGAGGCACAGAATGATAAAACGAGGCATAGAATGATGAATCGAGGCATATAATGATGAAACGAGTAATAGAATGATAAAACGAGGCATAGAATGATAAAACGAGGAATAGAATGATAAAACGAGAAAATAAATGGCAAAACAAGGCAAAGAATGATAGAACGAGGGATAAAATGATAGAACGAGGCATAGAATGATGAAACGAGGCATAGAATGATGAAACAGGCTATAGAATGATAAAACGAGGCAAAGAATGATAGAACGAGACATAGAATGATGAAACGAGGCATAGAATGATGAAACGAGCTATAGAATGATAAAACGAGGCATGAAATGATGAAACGAGGAGAAGAATGATAAACCGAGGCAATAAATGATAAAATGAGGCATAGAATGATAAAACGAGGTATAGAATTATAGAACCAGGCAATAAATGATAAAACGGGAAAATAAATGACAAAACGAGGCATAGAATGATAGAACGAGGCAATAAATGATAAAACGAGGCATAGAATGATAAAACGAGGCACAGAATGATAGAACGAGGCAATAAATGATAGAAAGAGACATAGAATAATAAAACGAGGCATAGAATGATAAAACCAGGCAATAAATGATAAAACGAGGTATAGAATGATAAAACGAGGCAATTATTTATTTATAAAGGATTTTAACAGGAAGGATATATTGAGATTTCTCTCGTTTTCAATTATGTCCTGGGTTCAAGAGCATGATAAAATGAGGCATTGAATGATAGAACGAGGCAATAAATGATAGAACGAGGCAATAAATGATAAAACGAGATATAGAATGATAAAACGAGGCAAAGAATGATAGAATGAGACATAGAATGATAAAACGAGGCATGAAATGATGAAACGAGGAGTAGAATGATAAAATGAGGTATAGAATGATAAAACGAGGCAATAAATGATAAAGCGAGGCAAAGAATGATAGAACGAGACATAGAATGATGAAACGAGGCATAGAATGATGAAACGAGCTATAGAATGATAAAACGAGGCATGAAATGATGAAACGAGGCAATAAATGATAAAAGGAGGCATAGAATGATAAAACGAGGCATAGAATGATAGAACGAGGCATAGAATGATAAACGAGGAATAGAATGATAAAATGAGGCATAGAATGATGAAACGAGGCATAGAATAAAACGAGGCATAGAATTATAGAACGAGGTATAGAATGATGAAACGAGGCATAGAATGATGAAACGAGGCATAGAATGATGAAACGAGGTATAGAATGATAGAACGAGGAATAGAATGATAAAACGAGGAATAGAATGATAGAACGAGGCATAGAATGATAAAACGAGGCATAGAATGATAAAACGAGGAATAGAATGATAGAACGTGGCATAGAATGATAGAACGAGGAATAGAATGATAGAACGAGGTATAGAATGATGAAACGAGGCATAGAATGATGAAACGAGGAATATAATGAAAAAACAAGAATAGAATGATGAAACGAAACAAATAAGAATAGAATGATAAAAGAAGCATAGATGATGAACGAGGCATAGAATGATAAACGAGGAATAGAATGATGAACGAGAAATAGAATGATAAAATGAGGCATAGAATGATAAAACGAGGCATAGAATAATAAAACCAAGCAATAAATGATAGAAGAGAATAGAATAATAAAACGAGGCAAAGAATGATAGAACGAGACATAGAATGATGAAACGAGCTATAGAATGATAAAACGAGGCATGAAATGATGAAACGAGGAGTAGAATGATAAAATGAGGTATAGAATGATAAAACGAGGCATAGAATAATAAAACGAGGAATAGAATGATAGAACGTGGCATAGAATGATAGAACGAGGAATAGAATGATAGAACGAGGCATAGAATGATAAAACGAGGCATAGAATGATAAAACGAGGAATAGAATGATAGAACGTGGCATAGAATGATAGAACGAGGAATAGAATGATAGAACGAGGTATAGAATGATGAAACGAGTCATAGAATGATGAAACGAGGAATATAATGATAAAACAAGGAATAGAATGATGAAACGAAGCATAGAATGATGAAACGAGGCATAGAATGATAAAACGAGGAATAGAATGATGAAACGAGGAATAGAATGATAAAATGAGGCATAGAATGATAAAACGAGGCATAGAATAATAAAACCAAGCAATAAATGATAGAAAGAGACATAGAATAATAAAACGAGGCAAAGAATGATAGAACGAGACATAGAATGATGAAACGAGCTATAGAATGATAAAACGAGGCATGAAATGATGAAACGAGGAGTAGAATGATAAAATGAGGTATAGAATGATAAAACGAGGCAATAAAGGATAAAAGGAGGCATAGAATGATAAAACGAGGCATAGAATGATGAACGAGCCTACAGAATAATAAAACGAGGCAATAAATGTTTAAACGAGGCATATAATGATAGAACGAGGCATAGAATGATGAAACGAGGCATAGAATAATGAAACGAGGCATAGGATGATAAAACGAGGCATAGCATGATAAAACGAGGCATAGCATGATAAAACAAGAAAATAAATGACAAAACGAGGCATTGAATGATAGAACGAGGCATAGAATGATAAAGCGAGAAATCAAATGATAAAGCGAGGAATCGAATGATGAAACGATGAATAGAATGACAGAATGAGGCATAGAATGATAAAACGAGGCATAGAATGATAAAACGAAGCATAGAATGATAAAACGAGGAATCGAATGATGAAAGGAGGAATAGAATGATAGAATGAGGCATAGAATGATAAAACGAGGCATAGAATGATAAAACGAGGCATAGAATGATAGAACGAGGAATAGAATGATAAAACGAGGAATAGAATGATAGAACGAGGTATAGAATTATGAAACGAGGCATAGAATGATAGAACGAGGTATAGGATGATAGAAGGAGACATAGAATGATGAAACGAGGCATAGAATGATAAAACGAGGCATAGAATGATAGAACGAGGCATAGAATGATAGAACGAGGTATAGAATGATAAAACAAGGTATAGAATGATAGAACGAGGCATAGAATGATAAAACGAGGCATAGAATGATGAAACGAGGCATAGAATGATAAAACGAGGCATAGAATGATAGAACGAGGCATAGAATGATAGAACGAGCATAGAATGATAAAACGAGGTATAGAATGATAAAACGAGGCATAGAATGATAGAACGAGGTATAGAATGATAGAACAAGGTATAGAATGATAAAACGAGGCATAGAATGATAGAAACATGTCTGCCAAGTGCTTCATGAACTCAGTAAATGTAAGGAAGATGTTGCCCCTCGTGTGCAGCATGTGAAGATTTTAATGAGGCTTATCACCTAAATCAGGAATTATAGAGAATGCAGGAATTAATCACACATGTCCGGCCAGAGAAGTTGAGTTGTGGTACCTGAGTGTTCGCTTTACTTGCCTGCACCTGCCAGCATGCACTAATAAAGCACGCTGGGTCATTGCCAGCATATGGCTACTCGCAAGAACAGCTGACAGATTATGAGAAAACCACCACTCTGCCGGCTCTCCTGCTTTCACCAGCCTGGAAAACGTGGGCACATAGACTCTGCTAGAGGCATACAGACGTTCTGAGGTTGTGATGGAGACCAAGCCACCGCCACTGCCAGACTCATAGACCCAGATTTCAGCATTAATGTGGCATTCTCTAGTCGGTGAGCTGTGCCGAGCTGGTAACTGGCACACGCTGCCTGGTGCTGTTGGACATTCTTTTTGCCATCTCAGCACAAGTGACCTTTTACATGATGCCACAATGAACGCTGGGGGTCTGGAAGGTGACACTGGTTGATTGAATGGAGAGGTTCCTCCTCTGAGTCTCTTTTTCTCGTTCTCTTGCAGACACGTTCGCCAGCAAAGTGGCGGCTACGCAGGACCAGTATGCAGACGCCTGCATCGGCAACGTGACGGGCAGCAATGCAGTCAATGTCTTCTTGGGGATCGGTGTGGCCTGGTCCGTGGCAGCCATCTACTGGGCCATCCAAGGGAAAGACTTTGAGGTCAAGGCTGGCACGCTGGCCTTCTCCGTCACGCTCTTCACCATCTTTGCTTTCATCAGCATCAGTGTCCTGCTGTATCGCCGGCAGCCACACATAGGTGGGGAGCTGGGGGGCTCCAAGCTCTCGAAGACCCTCACGGCCATACTCTTCGTCGGCCTGTGGCTGCTCTACATCCTATTCTCCAGCCTGGAAGCCTACTGCCATATCAAGGGCTTCTAACGCAGCCGGGGAGATGTGGGGGAACAACTCCCCCCCCCCCGAACTCAAGCCTCAAATATTCCATGGGCTCTCACTGCGGCCGTGAGAGATTTATCGGGACGCAAAACACACTGCGGAAAACACGTTTATTTTTTAAACCAGCCCCCTTTACCTCTTCTCCCGGCAACAAAACTAGCACAAATCTGTGAAAACTCCAAAAAAACAGTATTGTAACGAGTTCTACTCCCTGGGGGGGGGAGAGGGGCCACAGACATGGCATGGCATTGAGACACAGACAGAGGGACACAGACAGAGGGACAGAGAGAGACACAGAGGGACACAGAGGGACACAGACAGAGTGACAAAGAAAGGGACAGGGAGAGACACAAACATAGGGACACCGACACAGAGGGACACAGACAGAGGGACAAAGAAAGGGACCGGGAGAGACACAAACATAGGGACACCGACACAGAGGGACACAGGCAGAGGGACAAAGAAAGGGACAGGGAGAGACTCAAACAGAGGGACACCGACACAGGGACACAAACAGAGGGACACAGACAGAGGGACAAAGAAAGGGACAGGGAGAGACACAAACAGAGGGACACCGACACAGGGACACAGACAGAGGGACACAGGCAGAGGGACAAAGAAAGGGACAGGGAGAGACACAAACAGAGGGACACCGACACAGGGACACAAACAGAGGGACACAGGCAGAGGGACAAAGAAAGGGACAGGGAGAGACACAAACAGAGGGACACCGACACAGGGACACAAACAGAGGGACACAGACAGAGGGACACAGGCAGAGGGACAAAGAAAGGGACAGGGAGAGACACAAACAGAGGGACACCGACACAGGGACACAGACAGACGGACAAAGACAGAGGGACACAGACAGTAGGACAGGTAGAGACACAGACAGAGGGACAAGAAGAGACACAGACACAGGGACACAGACAGAGGGACAGGGAGAGACACAAACAGAGGGACACAGACAGAGGGACAGGGAGAGACACAAACAGAGGGACAAGGAGAGACACAGAGGGACACAGAGAGACGCAGACAGAGGGACAAGGAGAGACACAGACAGAGAGACACAGACAGAGGGACAAGGAGAGACACAAACAGAGGGACACAGACAGAGGGACAAGGAGAGACACAAACAGAGGGACACAGACAGAGGGACAGGAATAGACACAGACAGAGGGACAAGCAGAGACACAGACAGAGGGACAAGCAGAGACACAGACAGAGAGACACAGACAGAGGGACAAGGAGAGACACAGACAGAGGGACACAGACAGAGGGACAGGAGAGACACAGACAGAGAGACACAGACAGAGGGACAAGGAGACACACAGACAGAGGGACAAGGAGAGACACAGACAGAGGGACACAGACAGAGGGACAAGGAGAGACACAGACAGAGAGACACAGACAGAGGGACAAGGAGACACACAGACAGAGGGACAAGGAGAGACACAGACAGAGGGACTGACAAAACTGATTATTTTCTTGTCCTTCACAAATTACAGCAAATCCTCCTTTTACCATAAATGCAGGAATGAGAAGCTTTGGTGCCGCAGCGCATTGAATGGACGGTGCGTTGGCTTCAATATGGCTTTGCAATACGTCTGGTGGTTTAGTGACGACGCAGTCGCCGGTTTGTGACACTGGCCGACACTCAATAAATCTCCAGGAATCGAGCCGC
This sequence comes from Leptobrachium leishanense, assembly GCA_009667805.1. Classification (NCBI taxonomy): domain Eukaryota; kingdom Metazoa; phylum Chordata; class Amphibia; order Anura; family Megophryidae; genus Leptobrachium; species Leptobrachium leishanense. Next base: position 37,283,120 of record CM019071.1, on the reverse strand, counting down.
GCCAGCTGAAAAGCAAAGATTCATCTCGCAGAGCGAGAGCGGCTAAAACGTCCCCGTTATGAGGCGCTAACACGGTGCAGCGCGAGGACCCGATCTCTGCCCAAAAACAACGGCTTTGGTTAAATGATGAAAGTGAAAAAGGGCAGATTGCAGCCACAGCAAAACACCGGCACCCAGCGAGAAAACAAAATCTGTGCTGGGTCTGAGCTGGGGGACGTCCCAAACGCATGAAGCCACCCGAAAACCATCCTGGAACGCCCAACACCGCGCAACCGCTAAACAAAGAAAGAATAACGCCGGAGAGATATTTCCAAAGGGTTTATGAGGGACCGGCCAAAACTAAGCGTAAAATTAATGAGACGATGATATTAACTCTTTTTTCCCCCCAAAGGAAGCCGAATTCTTCTAATACTTGTATAAAAAATGATATCCGCGCAGAGGACCATGTAGACGCAAGGTGACTCAAAAAGTGGTGGTGGCCAGCATGTAGGATTGCTCAATTAATGTCATTGCGCTTTCTCTGTGAAACATTTTGAAGACCTCAAACCCATCTTTGTGATGAAGCCCCAAGTCTTCCGAAGGACCAGAAGTGGTTTAGAAGACTCATGTCTGGACATTTTAACATCTGTGATGAACCAAGAAGACACCACTACACGTCTATGGATGAGAGCATGGTGGCAAAGGTGAAGGACTTTCTGGATCAGGAACCTCAAAACGTTCTCAGAAAACTCTCGATAGAGTCGAGCATTCCAAAATGTCCAAGAGCCCAACATTCCAAAAGGTCCACGAATCCAACATCCCAAAATGTCCAGGAGTCCAACATCCCAAAATGTCCAAGAGCCCAACATTCCAAAATGTCCAAGAGCCCAACATTCCAAAATGTCCAAGAGTCCGGCATTCCAAAATGTCCAACATCCCAAAACATCCAAGAGCCCAACTTTCCAAAATGGACATTTTGTGACGTGGGACTATTGGACATTTTGGAATGCTGGACTCTTGGACATTTTGGGATGTTGGACTCTTGGACATTTTGGAATGTTGGACTCTTGGACATTTTGGGATGTTGGACTCGTGGACATTTTGGGATGTGGGACTATTGGACAAGAGCCCAACATTCCAAAATGTCCACGAGTCCAACATCCCAAAATGTCCAAGAGTCCAGCATTCCAAAATGTCCAAATGTCCGGCATTCCAAAATGTCCAAGAGTCCGGCATTCCAAAATGTCCAAGAGCCTGACATTCCAAACTCCATGCTGAGGATCTTCATGACCAATTGGACTTCACATGACGAGCGCCCACTGCATCCCTCGTGTGTGGAACAACTGAACACAAACCTGCTCGAGGTGAGTTTGCCAAAATGTTCCTCGTCACGTTTGAAGATGCGATGTCTGCCAAGGAAATTGTCACTGGATGCAGCTTCGTTGACAGATGATTTTTGGAGCCGTTTTGAGAAGCAGATGCACCACTTGAGAAAGTGCCTGGAGATTGGCGGCGATTGAGCTTTCTTTGGAAAAGAAGATTTTGAATGAACATGTCATGGATTTTGCCCTCTGCTGGACCTCCCCTCGTTCCGCCGAGATGTTTCTGTCCCTCTAAACTAGACTGAGCTCAAGTCCTGTAGACAGTGTCACCAGCAGATTTAGGCAGAGGACAAAGGTCAGGACCTCACTACCCTCAGCAATGACATCCTCTGCCTGTATCTACAAAGAGTCTTGGCCAACCAGGAAGCAAGAGGAAGGAGGCAGACGCTGCTTTATGTTTCAGCTTGGGAATGCGACAGACTTTTCCCGGAGCACTTTTTATTTTTTCAGTCTATAAACGTACGGTGTTTGATCCTGAAAACTCGCCAAGAAAAAATGTGGCCTTCTAGAACATTACGAGTATGTAGTGCGGCTGCGGAGTCCTCTCTGTCCCGGGAGGAAACCTCTATAAACCCAGCGTCCAGGACCAGAGATGGGAAAATCCCTCCAACTGCTGAGTGTATCCTGACCAGGAACAGACTCCATATATGCCAGAGCTCCCTGTGTCACCTGCAGACTCCATATCACAGAGCTCCCTGAGTCACCTGCAGACTCCTTATCCCAGAGCTCCCCGAGTCACCTGCAGACTCCTTATCCCAGAGCTCCCTCTGTGTCACGTGCAGACTCCATATCCCAGAGCTCCCCGAGTCACCTGCAGACTCCATATCCCAGAGCTCCCTCTGTGTCCCTGCAGACTCCTTATCCCAGAGCTCCCTGAGTCACCTGCAGACTCCTTATCTCAGAGCTCCCTCTGTGTCACGTGCAGACTCCATATCCCAGAGCTCCCTCTGTCTGTGTCCCTGCAGACTCCATATCCCAGAGCTCCCTGAGTCACCTGCAGACTCCTTATCTCAGAGCTCCCTCTGTGTCACCTGCAGACTCCTTATCCCAGAGCTCCCTCTGTGTCACCTGCAGACTCCAAATCCCAGAGCTCCCTCTGTGTCACATGCAGACTCCATATCCCAGACCTCCCTCTGTTTCACCACCTTCAGACTCCATATCCCATATCCATATCCCCTCTGTCTGTGTCACTCAGGTTAAGGGGTGGCATGATCCAGGGGGTTTTCTTGCCCCTTGTTGTTAATCTGATGCCCCTGCCATGGCTCTGCGGGGGGTGGGGGACATTTCTGACCCTGTGAAAGCCATAGGGATGTACATTCCAGCTTCCACTGCCCTCCAGTTTTGGACGCTGGTTATTTCAGGCCGGCGCCGGGTCCACCTTTTCATTGTCGATTGGTTGGGGTTGGTCGCGGCCGGTCAGGATTCGGCCGGTCAGGATTAAGCCATTTGTCTGTTCCTTTACCTGTTTGGAATCTGATTTAGCTATTTATGAACCGATGGATTTGTGGGGTGGTCACTGCCTCTGATTACGCTGGTCATGACCCCTAAAATGTCCACCGGAGCCACCACAGAGTCACCGAGTGATGCGCTGGCACGTTTTGATCACCACGAGGGGTATCACTGGAAATCCATACAGCCGAGCGCTGGTTATACACGTGTTCATCTCTCATTAATGCTGATTCATTGGTGTCGTCCAGTAGGGGGCACCACCTGACCCGGCACAAAGCTCTGCCCACCCACACCTTTAATTAAACACTGCCCAAAACATACAAGAGAAACTGTAACAAGATCAACCATTATCACGCCTCCAATGTGAGTCTTCCAGCCAACTATCGACCATGAAAACATTGGGTGGGATGAGTAGGTTTTGGCACCAAGCATCCATCCTTTGGCTTCGGTTCCTAGAGGAGCATCTCTCGTGTTGACGTCCATCCGTGTTAGACAATCCAGAGCACAAGGAATCAAACTGACCCAAAATACAAGAAAAAACACTTGATTGCCACAAAGCAGCTTTACCCACTGCCAAAACACGGTGACCAAGTGGTGATCCCCAACACATGCCGTTGTCAGCCGTGGAGATGTTGCTGCTCACCATGCATGAACTCCTGGGTACCCCCGAGCGGCTCTGACCGGGATGAGAAAGACTTGAATAAGCACATTGGTTTCTGAATCCCATGGACACATGCCGGCATGGATATGTCTCCGGCTAATATATGGACATTAACTATTTATGTTTACCAAAAAGACAAAAAAAATGGGGGAATTCCCGTCCCATGTCTAGAGCAGAGAGTGCTGAATGGACTACGAGGAGAGCTCTTTCTGCCCCTGGTATCCCCCATGTGGCTGCTTCTATATGTGATGCTCTCCTTGCCCTTTCCCCTCGTGTATTAGCCCTGCGACCTGTCCATGGCGCCTCTATTGTCTTCTCTTCTTATAAGTCTCCATTTTTGGTACCTTTTTTTCACCAGTTTTATCTTGTCCTTCATCCCTCTGTTTCCTGTTGTCGCTTTACCTGCTCTCTGTCCTCGCGCCTCTATCTCTTCCTTTGCTCAAACACTGCTTTATTCCAGCCCTGTCTTCCCAGAAGATGTTACTCTCTACTTCCAAAGCCTTCTTCATGTCACTTCTCCTGTACCAGCCCATGCCATCTCCATCATATCTCTTTCCAAGACGTCTCCTCCGTATCTCTTCCCAATCCGTCGCTTCCATCTCTCGTCCTACATTGTCTCCTCCACATCCTTTCCAAAGTCAACACCTCTGTATCTTTGCCAGAGTCGTTTTCTCCATTTCTCTTCCCAAACTGTCTACCCCCAAAGCTGTATCCACCATGTCTCATCCCAAATCGTATGCTCCATACCGCTCCTCAATTAATCTCCACCATGTTTTCCAAAGTAGATTTCTCCATATCTTTTCCCAGGCCATGTCCTCCAATTCTCTTCTCAAGCGTCTCTACCCTATGTCTTTACGATGGGTGGTATGCGCCATGGTGGGACCCCAGGACGTGTCATAGCAGACCCTTCAGGCAAGGATACACAAAGACAGGCTTGGCAAAGGTGAAAGTTTATTGTATTGTAGCTGGGTAGCACAGGAAGGAAGCTGGACACACAGTAAAGGAACAAGGCTGTGCAAGGCGAGACTCACAAGGCTGAATTACTGAAGACAGATTGCAGGGCTTGATGCAGACAGACAGGTTAGGAGGGTACAAGACTAAAGGCTCTGGAGGGCAGAAACCTCACAGCTGAAGTTGCTGGACTGGAACCCGACTGGTTAGATCACAGGAACACGACTGGTTAGATCACAGGAACACGACTGGTTAGATCACAGGAACACGACTGGTTAGATCACAGGAACACGACTGGTTAGATCACAGGAACACGACTGGCCAGATCACAGGAACACGACTGGTTAGATCACAGGAACACGACTGGTTAGATCACAGGAACACGCCTGGTTAGATCACAGGAACACGACTGGTTAGATCACAGGAACACGACTGGTTAGATCACAGGAACACGACTGGCCAGATCACAGGAACACGACTGGTTAGATCACAGGAACACGACTGGTTAGATCACAGGAACACGACTGGTTAGATCACAGGAACACGACTGGTTAGATCACAGGAACACGACTGGCCAGATCACAGGAACACGACTGGTTAGATCACAGGAACACGACTGGCTAGATCACAGGAACACGACTGGTTAGATCACAGGAACACGACTGGCCAGATCACAGGATCAGGACTGGCTAGATCACAGGAACACGACTGGTTAGATCACAGGAACACGACTGGTTAGATCACAGGAACACGACTGGCCAGATCACAGGAACACGACTGGTTAGATCACAGGAACACGACTGGTTATATCACAGGAACACGCCTGGTTAGATCACAGGAACACGACTGGCTAGATCACAGGAACACGACTGGCCAGATCACAGGAACACAACTGGCCAGATCACAGGAACACGACTGGTTAGATCACAGGAACACGACTGGTTAGATCACAGGAACACGACTGGTTAGATCACAGGAACACGACTGGCCAGATCACAGGAACACGACTGGTTAGATCACAGGAACACGACTGGTTAGATCACAGGAACACGACTGGCTAGATCACAGGAATACGACTGGTTAGATCACAGGAACACGACTGGTTAGATCACAGGAACACGACTGGTTAGATCACAGGAACACGACTGGCCAGATCACAGGATCAGGACTGGCTAGATCACAGGAACACGACTGGTTAGATCACAGGAACACGACTGGCCAGATCACAGGAACACGACTGGTTAGATCACAGGAACACGACTGGTTAGATCACAGGAACACGCCTGGTTAGATCACAGGAACACGACTGGTTAGATCACAGGAACACGACTGGTTAGATCACAGGAACACGACTGGCTAGATCACAGGAACACGACTGGTTAGATCACAGGAACACGACTGGTTAGATCACAGGAACACGACTGGCCAGATCACAGGATCAGGACTGGCTAGATCACAGGAACACGACTGGTTAGATCACAGGAACACGACTGGTTAGATCACAGGAACACGACTGGCCAGATCACAGGAACACGACTGGTTAGATCACAGGAACACGACTGGTTAGATCACAGGAACACGCCTGGTTAGATCACAGGAACACGACTGGCTAGATCACAGGAACACGACTGGCCAGATCACAGGAACACAACTGGTTAGATCACAGGAACACGACTGGTTAGATCACAGGAACACGACTGGTTAGATCACAGGAACACGACTGGCTAGATCACAGGAACACGACTGGCCAGATCACAGGAACACGACTGGTTAGATCAGAGGAACACGACTGGCCAGATCACAGGAACACGACTGGTTAGATCACAGGAACACGACTGGTTAGATCACAGGAACACGACTGGCTAGATCACAGGAACACGACTGGTTAGATCACAGGAACACGACTGGCCAGATCACAGGAACACAACTGGTTAGATCACAGGAACACGACTGGTTAGATCACAGGAACACGACTAGCTAGATCACAGGAACACGACTGGTTAGATCACAGGAACACGACTGGTTAGATCAGAGGATCACGACTGGCTAGATCACAGGAACACGACTGGTTAGATCACAGGAACACGACTGGTTAGATCACAGGAACACGACTGGCCAGATCACAGGAACACGACTGGCTAGATCACAGGAACACGACTGGTTAGATCACAGGAACACGACTGGTTAGATCACAGGAACACGACTGGCCAGATCACAGGAACACGACTGGTTAGATCACAGGAACACGACTGGCTAGATCACAGGAACACGACTGGTTAGATCACAGGAACACGACTGGTTAGATCACAGGAACACGACTGGCCAGATCACAGGATCAGGACTGGCTAGATCACAGAACACGACTGGTTAGATCACAGGAACACGACTGGTTAGATCACAGGAACACGACTGGCCAGATCACAGGATCAGGACTGGCTAGATCACAGGAACACGACTGGTTAGATCACAGGAACACGACTGGTTAGATCACAGGAACACGACTGGTTAGATCACAGGAACACGACTGGCCAGATCACAGGAACACGACTGGTTAGATCACAGGAACACGACTGGTTAGATCACAGGAACACGCCTGGTTAGATCACAGGAACACTACTGGCCAGATCACAGGAACACGACTGGCCAGATCACAGGAACACGACTGGTTAGATCACAGGAACACGACTGGCCAGATCACAGGAACACGACTGGTTAGATCACAGGAACACGACTGGTTAGATCACAGTAACACGACTGGCTAGATCAGAGGATCACGACTGGCTAGATCAGAGGATCACGACTGGCCAGATCACAGGAACACGACTGGTTAGATCACAGGAACACGACTGGCTAGATCAGAGGATCACGACTGGTTAGATCACAGGAACACGACTGGTTAGATCACAGGAACACGACTGGCTAGATCACAGGAACACGACTGGCTAGATCAGAGGATCACGACTGGCTAGATCACAGGAACACGACTGGCCAGATCACAGGAACACGACTGGCTAGATCACAGGAACACGACTGGCTAGATCAGAGGATCACGACTGGCTAGATCACAGGAACACGACTGGTTAGATCACAGGAACACGACTGGCCAGATCACAGGAACACGACTGGCTAGATCAGAGGATCACGACTGGCTAGATCACAGGAACACGACTGGTTAGATCACAGGAACACGACTGGCTAGATCACAGGAACATGACTGGTTAAATCACAGGAACACGACTGGTTAGATCAGAGGATCACGACTGGCTAGATCAGAGGATCACGACTGGCTAGATCACAGGAACACGACTGGTTAAATCACAGGAACACGACTGGTTAGATCACAGGAACACGACTGGTTAAATCACAGGAACACGACTGGTTAGATCAGAGGATCACGACTGGCTAGATCACAGGAGACAATGTAAGCTGCAGGAAAGTCCAGGACTATCTATAATGTGGATGGACCAGACAAAGGTGAGATCCGGCCTGGATTTGGAAAAACAAGGGATTTCCAGCGTTTTCCATGATTTCCAGGCTGGTGGCATACCTCTTACCAAGCCATCTCCACCTAGTCGCCCATATTTCTACTCCATGTTGTCTTTTCTTTCCTCACTGTCTCTTCCCTGCCTGTCTCTTTTACTCCCTATCTCTATTTCCTGCCTGTCTCTTTTACTCCCTGTCTCTATTCCCTGTCTTTTACTCCGTCTCTATTCCCTGCCCGTCTCTTTTACTCCGTCTCTATTCCCTGCCCTTCTCTTTTGCTCCCTGTCTCTATTCCCTGCCCTTCTCTTTTGCTCCCTGTCTCTATTCCCTGCCCATCTCTTTTGCTCCCTGTCTCTATTCCCTGTCTGTCTCTTTTGCTCCCTGTCTCTCTTCCCTGCCTGTCTCTTTTACTCCCTCTATTTCCTGCCTGTCTTTTTTGCTCCCTGTCTCTCTTCCCTGCCCGTCTCTTTTACTCCCTGTCTCTATTCCCTGCCCGTCTCTTTTACTCCCTGTCTCTATTCCCTGCCCGTGTCTTTTACTCCCTGTCTCTCTTCCCTGCCCGTCTCTTTTACTCCGTCTCTCTTCCCTGCCCGTCTCTTTTGCTCGCCATCTCTCTTCCTGCCCGTCTCTTTTGCTCGCTGTCTCTCTTCCCTGCCCGTCTCTTTTACTCCCTGTCTCTCTTCCCTGCCTGTCTCTTTTGCTCGCCGTCTCTCTTCCCTGCCCGTCTCTCTTTTGCTCACGTCTCTCTTCCCTGCCCGTCTCTTTTGCTCGCCGTCTCTCTTCCCTGCCCGTCTCTTTTGCTCGCCGTCTCTCTTCCCTGCCCGTCTCTTTTGCTCGCGTCTCTCTTCCCTGCCCGTCTCTTTTGCTCGCCGTCTCTCTTCCCTGCCCGTCTCTTTTGCTCGCCGTCTCCTTCCCTGCCCGTCTCTTTTGCTCGCCGTCTCTCTTCCCTGCCCGTCTCTTTTGCTCGCCGTCTCTCTTCCCTGCCCGTCTCTTTTACTCCCTGTCTCTCTTCCCTGCCCGTCTCTTTTGCTCGCCGTCTCTTCTTCCTGCCCGTCTCTTTTACTCCCTGTCTCTCTTCCCTGCCCGTCTCTTTTGCTTGCTGTCTCTCTTCCCTCCCGTCTCTTTTGCTCGCCGTCTCTCTTCCCTGCCCGTCTCTTTTACTCCCTGTCTCTCTTCCCTGCCCGTCTCTTTTGCTCGCCGTCTCTCTTCCCTGCCCGTCTCTTTTGCTCGCGTCTCTCTTCCCTGCCCGTCTCTTTTGCTCGCCGTCTCTCTTCCCTGCCCGTCTCTTTTGCTCGCCGTCTCTCTTCCCTGCCCGTCTCTTTTGCTCGCCGTCTCTCTTCCCTGCCCGTCTCTTTTACTCCCTGTCTCTCTTCCCTGCCCGTCTCTTTTGCTCGCCGTCTCTCTTCCCTGCCCGTCTCTTTTACTCCCTGTCTCTCTTCCCTGCCCGTCTCTTTTGCTCGCCGTCTCTCTTCCCAGGCTCCTCTCTGCCTGTGCTGATACAGAGCGATTCACAGCATGTCTCGATCAAATCTATAACTTTATGAATATAATTATTTATTTTGAAAGTCATCGTCCTCTCAGTCTCGTTATTTTACCGGGTGACGCCTCTCTATAACAATACAGGAAGGATAAGGGGATTCTGGGTAAAGGGGGGGGGGTTTACCTCTGTTTATAGGATGAGGCTGTGGACGTCTCCCTCCCCTGAACGCACAATGCAGTTTACTGATTGGATGGCTGAGCTGGGAGGTATTAAGTGCACGGAGACGCATGCAATGCAACCTCTACCCAGAAGCAAAACGAAATCACAAAGAAACATGACTGTCCTGAACGTCATCAAATCCCGGGACCCGAAATCATCAAACCATAACCCTCCTCTAACCCGCCGCAGAATTACCTGGAAATCCACCAGTCAGGTGAAAGACAACACATGTGCAACAAAACACTATCAGAGGTTTCAGTTTGCTTGAATGGCCATTGAAGTGCAAGCTCACTCGCCCCACTGGTGTTACCGGAGTCCAGAGTTCTGTTGGGAGAAACGTCAGCACAGTGCGGTCAATGACAAACCGGACACGAGTCAATGGCAGGAAAGGTGTTCTTTATTGTAGTCAAGTCTCAAGTTGGAATGTATCGCAACACTTGAGTGCCCATCTCAGGATGGGTTTCAATTTTTATACATGAATACGTAAAAAGGTACATCCCAACAACCCACCCATGGGCAATTTGCCCTCCCCAGGGCAAATGTGCCATCCCCTCATTTTGAACACAAAGACATTCCACAAATCGGCAGTTTCTCATGCAATTAAGAGAGTTAGATAATTTAAAGTTGGGCTAGATCCTGTCTCTGTCCTCTCCCCAAATTCCTGTTCTCCTGCCATTACTGATAAGGAACCAGATGGCCTAATGGAGCCTTTATATTCAGCCAAGGCTCCATGACCTTGGTGTTTCTAAATCACTGTTCTTGGCACCTACCGTTCATTCAGGCCGGATTCTCTATTTAATTGCTCTGCCAGTAAGTCCCTGGAATGTCTGAAACCTAAGCAAAACTTTTCTAAGTCAGTTAATATTCGCTATTTACAAGTACGTGAATCTCAGCTCAACCCAAGATGGCGGCCGAGGAACAGCCTGTTTCTGTTACACTGGGGCGAGTGAGCTTACGCTTCAATGGCCATTCAAGCAAACTGAAACCTCTGACAGTGTTTTGTTGCACATGGAATTGTATAGAAACGAGCGCAGATGACGTCATTTTTTTCTTGTTATGTTTTATACATGAACTGGGCTGTTACTCTTGGCTGTTGCAGCCGCTCTGGTGAGTAAAGGCCCGACGCCATTTTTTCTGTATGTAAACACAATATACCTCCTTTGACGTGTCAGCGGTATCGCTAAAAGCATATGCACAACAAGCAGTATTATCCCCCTCCCATATACAAATAACCTTCCATGTATCCCCCCCCCGTGCACACACCAAGCTGTATATATGTATATATATATTACCCTTTAAACAAAGATGTGAGGGAGGATCAGAGATCAGGCAAGCCGGCCCAGCTCTGGCTTCTGGGTATCGAGGGCGCTATCGGTACAAAGTACTTGTGCAAATGCCGGTATCAGCACCGATACGATACTAGTATCCGTACCTCCCTACTCGTAGATATGATGTCCTACAAGTTGCATGAAATGATGATGACGGGGGGGGGGGGGGGTCACACACGTTTTCTGCTGTAGAAATTGCTGAGATTTGAGCGACACGTAACGGATGGTTTGCAGGGACATCGATCTGTCTATATCCGTCACTCATGGAATATATGGAGACTGGACTGACCAATACTTGCGCGGCCGACTTGTTACGGGGAGGGGGGGGGGCTCTGCCGGAACGGGTATAACTGTTTGTAACAGACAATGGAATAGTTTGCATTTTTGATGTTTATTTAGACCTTTCTAGTTATGTACGCACACAGACACACACAGACACGCACACACACAGACATGCAAACACACACACGCGCACACACAGACACGCACACACACAGACAAGCACACACAGACACGCGCACACACACAGACAGACACGCACACACAGACACGCACACACACACAGACATGCACACACAGACACGCACGCACACACAGACAGACACGCACACACAGACACGCATGCACACACAGACATGCACACACAGACACGCACACAGACACGCACGCACACACAGACACGCACGCACACACACACAGACACACACACACAGACATGCACACACAGACACGCACACAGACACGCACGCACACACACAGACATGCACACACAGACACACACGCACACACAGACAGACACGCACACACAGACACGCACACACAGACAGACACGCACACACAGACACACACGCACACACACAGACAGACACGCACGCACAGACACGCACGCACAGACACGCACGCACACACAGACACACGCACACACAGACACACACAGACATGCAAACACACACATGCGCACACACAGACACGCACGCACACAGACACGCACACACAGACATGCGCACACACACAGACAGACACGCACACACAGACACGCACACACACACACAGACATGCACATACAGACACGCACGCACACACAGACAGACACGCACACACAGACACACACGCACACACAGACACGCACACACAGACACGCACGCACACACAGACACACAGACACGCACACACAGACTTGCACACACTGACACGCACACAGACACGCACACACACAGACACGCACAGACACGCACGCACACACAGACAGACACGCACACGCAGACAGACACGCACACACAGACACGCACGCACACACAGACAGACACGCACACACAGACAGACATGCACACACAGACACGCACACACAGACACGCACGCACACACAGACACGCACACACAGACACGCACGCACACACAGACACACGCACACACAGACACACACAGACATGCAAACACACACACGCGCACACACAGACACGCACGCACACACACACACAGACACGCACACACAGACACGCGCACACACAGACATGCATGCATGCACAGACACGCATGCACACACAGACACGCACGCACACAGAGACACACACACGCAAACACAGACACGCGCACAGACACGCACACACAGACACGCGCGCACACACACAGACACGCACGCACACACAGACACGCACACAGAGACATGCTCACACAGACACACACACACACACCCTCGTACACTGAAGCCGAGCTTGAGACACAGGGGTCACATCATTTCGCTGCTTTGAAGACTTTGGGGTCTATTACATTCTCCGCGCAAATTCGCACGCGCAGCACAATTTTTTTTCGCGCAGCGCTAAACAATAACGCCCGTAAATTAACGCTGGTATTACGATCCGAGCGCATTTTTTCATCCGTCAAAAAATATTGCGCGTAAAAAAGACGCGCATTAACGCTGCGCACAGAAATCGGTGGGCAGACTGTTTTTTAACGCGATTCAGCCAATCAGAATTAAGAACCACAATTGTCTCCTGTTCAGTTTTTGCGCCTGTCAAAGTCAATCTGCGCATATACGCTGCAGCAATAATAAAAACACGCACAACTTCTCCATTTTATTGTTTGGGTATGAGTAGAATGTGTAACTATTCTGTGCTGTATTTTTTTTTCGTGCTGGTGTTTTTCGTTTCGGCCAGAACGTTCAGATTAGCCATTAACACCAGCTTTTAAAAGACGTTAAAATTATGCGCACAAACGACGTTCGTAAAAATCTGCGCAAAAATTGTAATACCATCCGCGAACCAGCGCACAAACGCATTTGTGCTCACAATGTTAAGTATGGGATGCGCGTACAAACTTGCGTTTGCGCAGGGTCACTCGCGTTAGACATTAACGCGCATCGTATGCGCGAAAGTCGTAATACGACGTTCAGTGCGAAGGGTTTTGCCCCTCACGTTAATGCGTTTTTGCGCACACACACATTTTTGCGCAAAGAGTGTAATAGTGCCCTTATTGTTCCAGGTGTCTGTGAATCCTAAAACGACGACTTGTCAGGTGAGACGTGAGGAATAAATCAGCTCTTTAAGTAAAGACTCGTATTAGTGATTCCCCGAAGAACGTTCATTTGTATCTCTAAAATAACAGCAAACAAAGGTCATCTGCACGAGGGTACATTGTTACCTGTCCCACAGGGCCAGGACGCGCGCGTTACACAGCAGGGGTACGCAGTGGTGGGAGATGGACGACTGCGAGATATAAAGACACAAACTAGAACTGAGCCGCAATGTAACCCAGAGAGGGAGATTTTTCACAGGCGAATCCACAGAACGTGAATCCCATTATCTCCAAGGAGAGAAATTATGACCCGTGAGAGAACACCCAGGAGGAACCCAGGAGGAACTTCCAACGGAAAGCAAGAGGACACCAGGGAAGAGAAGAATCTGCCACAGCCTGAACCCCCTAACTAATAAAGCCATTACACCAGCTGCCTTTGCAAAAAAAGCACCTTTTGATACATTTTATAAAACATGTTTCAGCAGAAGCAGAATCCATGGGTGACCAGCGGGCGCCAAGCAGAAACCCAGGAGAAGAGAGACCCTGGTGCGTCTGCAGTGATTTCCACTGAAACCCCAATAACTGAAATAACCCTTAAAAAAAAAATAATCTCCCTGACTCCTCAAAACCAGTAAAAAGTCACCATACCAGTCCAAAACCAGTCCCATTCTCAAGTCCCACTCAGGCCAATATCCATATAATTCCGTTTTAGGTAAAGAATCTTGCAATCCTCCAAAGAAAGAGATAAAAAATACTGAGTGCCTGATCGATACAATGTGTCACGTCCCTTTAAGAAGCTTCCAGACCTCTTCATCTGTTGCTAGGCAGAATAGGGAAAAGAAAAAAAGTTAATCTGGTGATTTGTCTTGGACAGCACCCAGATATTCAATAAGGGCTTAATTATTATGGACTGCAACGGTTGTTTAAACCTACTGCTGACAATTTGAAGTCTGATGGGCAGTAAACAAACCTGGCCAAAGCTCGCATCTGACGCTTTAATGTATATCTTATCTGCTTCACGTGCCAGATGCCTGCCTTAACCCCTTAATGACAGAGCATGCACAGACACATTTGCCTTAATGTACTAAGTAACAATAGTAAACCGGATTTTTTATTTCATACACTGAAGTATTTTATGCTCAGAGACATTTAGAATAAAAAGGGGAGGGATTGGGATCAGTTAGTTTTTTAAAGGAAATAATTATTTTTTTTAAAAATCACTTTTTTCACTCCAATTTTTTTATCTTGAATAATGTTTTATGTATACATCTTGTGTCACCAGCCGTCACTGCTGAAAATACACAATAACCAGCACAGGGCTGCAGCACGTGTAACCCCTGAGGAACGTCTGCACTACCCACTCATATGGGGCAATTAAAGCTGCTACTCCAGGCACATTCCTAAACAGAGCGAAGATTCCTTATCTAATATTTACTACCTACAGCATGGAGAAGGATAGGACAAAGACACAGTAGTGGATGGGGAGGGGGCGAAATGCACTGGGTTGAAAGACATGGGGAAAAAGCATATTGGGATAAAATAATGAAGAGGTGCGTCAAATAGTTACGTTCCAGACCCATGTAGCATTGAGCGCAAGGGCCACCATGTTCTCCCTCCATGGCTGGTGATCCCAGAGGATCATCACAAAGTGATGTGAGATTGCACCTCAGCAGAGACGTCGACGCACACCAGCATGGAATCAGACTCCAGGACAGAGAACCTTCCTGTAGGACAGCTCACAGCTGACATACACCTCGGTGTTCACCGCAAAGTGACAGGCCGCGACATTTCTGAAAGGAGTTTCTTTAATATTTTTCCTATATATTTGTGTTATCAAAAATACTCACATATGCAGAGATTCCCTGAGACATGAGCCCAGGGCTGCATTTATAACTAGGCAGAGTAGGCATGTGCCACAAGGGGGCGCCTTGCTCTGAAATAAAAGGTTTTTTTCCATTACAATCATTTAGCCCCTGTATCTCTGGATCTCTGAGGGTTAGAGGCACATATGAGGTGTCATTGGTTTGGTCAGATTATGATCTTTCCAGTGAAACCAAATATAACCAGCTGAGATTTACATAAAAATAAAATAACAAATATTATTTTTTCTATCGCAGCTTTATTAATCATAATTATAAAGTGCGCAGTGACGCTGCACTGACTCACCCTCTCATTTCCCGCACTGCCAGCAAGTGCGGAGCTAATGATGCAATGCATTGTTTCATCGACAACCTAGACCGTGGCGCTGCAGTGAGGAAAGACAGGGGGACTTTGGAAGCTGCATCTCTGAATTGTACAGCGCACAGGGTTAAGTGAGTGTCATTGGTTTGATCAGAGTCTGGTCTAATGATACAAACAGGACCATGTGATGTGGAAAAATAAAAAACTGAAAACAAGTTACAGCAAAATGTATGTTTTTCTCTTTTACGGCCGAGGCAAAATATGCTTTCACACACACACACACACACACACACACACACGTCGCCGCACAAACTCAACCAACAATACAGTGTTTTTCTCGATTTGTAGTGAGAGGCAAATGATCTGTTGGTCAGACGCTGGACTGAATTTACCTGGCGCTAACGCGAAAACATGCCGCCGCTGGGGTTAACTCACACAGGGTGTTTTATTGAAAAAACTGTGGATCCTGATTGAACCCTTTGTGCTTTATTTAAAGATCTGGCAGATTCTGGCTGTAACATCAATAAAGTCATCAGGATATTAAACACAAGCTATAACGCCAGATGACATCACAGGAATTGGATGCTATCCTGATCCTGGCTTGTGACATCACAGGAATTGGATGCTATCCTGATCCTTGCTTGTGACATCACAGGAATTGGATGCTATCCTGATCCTGGCTTGTGACATCACAGGAATTGGATGCTATCCTGATCCTTGCTTGTGACATCACAGGAATTGGATGCTATCCTGATCCTTGCTTGTGACATCACAGGAATTGGATGCTATCCTGATCCTGGCTTGTGACATCACAGGAATTGGATGCTATCCTGATCCTGGCTTGTGACATCACAGAGAAACGCTACTTGCCTGCTACAGAAACCGGATATTACAGGGAAAGCCCCCTCCCCGTGGTGGTGGTGGGGAGGGGGTGTCACATGAGAATCCTGATGAAAAGGTGCTGGCTGATGACATCACAGGATGTGCCTGGGGCTGATGGTCCCTGGGAGAGCATCCTCAGTTGCTTCTCGCTGTCACGTTCCAGGAAGCTGCAGCAGCTACTGACGTCACAGAAAATGACTGGTTCCTCACTAATGATGTCTCAGATGCTGCTGATGACATTCAAAAAATATCTGCAGAACAATTCCTGTCTGATGATGTCACTGATTCCAGGGAGGTAAAGTCTAAAGCTGAATATATCCCTCATTCTCTCTGCCAGGTAATCCTGATACAATATATTATATAATGTGATATATCCACGTCCTTTTATAATATTACATAATGTGATATATCCACGCCCTGTTATAATATTATATAATGTGATATATCCACGTCCTGTTATAATATTATATAATGTGATATATCCACGCCCTGTTATAATATTATATAATGTGATATATCCACATCCTGTTATAATATTATATAATGTGATATATCCACGCCCTGTTATAATATTATATAATGTGATATATCCACGTCCTGTTATAATATATAATGTGATATATCCACGCCCTGTTATAATATTATATAATGTGATATATCCACGTCCTGTTATAATATTATATAATGTGATATATCCACGCCCTGTTATAATATTACATAATGTGATATATCCACGCCCTGTTATAATATTATATAATGTGATATATCCACGTCCTGTTATAATATTATATAATGTGATATATCCACCTCCTGTTATAATATTATATAATGTGATATATCCACGTCCTGTTATAATATTATATAATGTGATATATCCACGTCCTGTTATAATATTATATAACTAGGTGGAAAGCCTGCCCAGAGGACAGTCTATTGTTAAGCGAAGCAGCTCACATGGGTAGATTTGCCCCAGCTCACATGGGTATATTTGCCCCCGCTCACATGGGTATATTTGCCCCCCAGCTCACATGGGTATATTTGCCCCCAGCTCACATGGGTATATTTGCCCCCGCTCACATGGGTATATTTGCCCCCGCTCACATGGGTATATTTGCCCCCCAGCTCACATGGGTATATTTGCCCCCGCTCACATGGGTATATTTGCCCCCCAGCTCGTATGGGTATATTTGCCCCAGCTCACATGGGTATAATTGCCCCCAGCTCACATGGGTATAATTGCCCCCAGCTCACATGGGTAAAATTGCCACCAGCTCACATGGGTAAAATTGCCCCCAGCTCACATGGGTAAAATTGCCCCCAGCTCACATGGGAATATTTGCCCCCCAGCTCACATGGGAATTTTTGCCCCCAGCTCCTGTGGGTATAGTTGCCCCCAGCTCCAGTGGGTATAGTTGCCCCCAGCTGGCATAGTTGCCCCCAGCGCCCGTGGGTATAAGTGCTCCCAGCTCACGTGGTTTAAAGTGCCCCCAACTAAGACGCTGGATGCGCGTGCAGCCTCTACCTGTCGGCCGCGCGCGCATCCAGGAGAACAGGAAGCGTGCACATCCTGTAGAGCCGAATGCGCTCAGAGCAGACGGCGATAGGCAGTGGCGTAGCGTGGGTTGTCAGCGCCCGGGGCCAGCCAAGAATTATGCGCCCCCCCAACCTGTGGACACGTTATCGATATTGCCCCAGCCAGCTCACACATGGATATGCCCCAGCTCACGCATGGATACTGCCCCAGCTCACACATGGATACTGCCCCAGCTCACACATGGATATTGCCCCAACTCACACATGGATATACTGCCCCAGCTCATGGATATACTGCCCCAGCAGCTCATGAATATACTGCCCCAGCACATGTAAATACTGTCCCAGCTCATGGATATACTGCCCCAGCACATGGATATACTGCCCCAGCTCATGGATATACTGCCCCAGCTCATGGATATACTGCCCCAGCTAATAGATATACTGCCCCAGCTCATGGATATACTGCCCCAGCTCATGGATATTGCCCCAGCTCATGGATATACTGCCCCAGCTCGTGGATATACTGCCCCAGCTCGTGGATATACTGCCCCAGCTCATGGATATTGCCCCAGCTCATGGATATATTGCCCCAGCTCATGGATATATTGCCCCAGCTCATGGATATACTGCCCCAGCTCGTGGATATACTGCCCCAGCTCGTGGATATACTGCCCCAGCTCGTGGATATTGCCCCAGCTCGTGGATATATTGCCCCAGCTCGTGGATATACTGCCCCAGCTGTCATGGATATTGCCCCAGCTCATGGATATACTGCCCCAGCTCATGGATATACTGCCCCAGCTCATGGATATGCTGTCCCAGCACATGGATATACTGCCCCAGCACATGGATATACTGCCCCAGCTCATGGATATATTGCCCCAGCTCATGGATATACTGCCCCAGCTCGTGGATATTGCCCCAGCTCATGGATATACTGCCCCAGCTCAAGGATATACTGCCCCACTACATGGATATACTGCCCCAGCTCATGGATATACTGCCCCAGCACATGCATATACTGCCCCAGCTCTCATGGATATTGCCCCAGCACATGGATATACTGCCCCAGCTCATGGATATATTGCCCCAGCTCATGGATATACTGCCCCAGCTCATGGATATATTGCCCCAGCTCGTGGATATTGCCCCAGCTCGTGGATATACTGCCCCAGCTCATGGATACTGCCCCAGCTCATGGATATACTGCCCCAGCTCATGGATATACTGCCCCAGCACATGGATATACTGCCCCAGCTCATGGATATACTGCCCCAGCACATGGATATACTGCCCCAGCTCTCATGGATATTGCCCCAGCACATGGATATACTGCCCCAGCTCATGGATATACTGCCCCAGCTCATGGATATACTGCCCCAGCTCGTGGATATATTGCCCCAGCTCGTGGATATTGCCCCAGCTCATGGATATACTGCCCCAGCTCATGGATACTGCCCCAGCTCATGGATATACTGCCCCAGCTCATGGATATACTGCCCCAGCACATGGATATACTGCCCCAGCTCTCATGGATATTGCCCCAGCTCATGGATATACTGCCCCAGCACATGGATATACTGCCCCAGCTCATGGATATACTGCCCCAGCACATGGATATACTGCCCCAGCTCTCATGGATATTGCCCCAGCACATGGATATACTGCCCCAGCTCATGGATATACTGCCCCAGCTCATGGATATACTGCCCCATCTCGTGGATATATTGCCCCAGCTCGTGGATATTGCCCCAGCTCATGGATATACTGCCCCAGCTCATGGATACTGCCCCAGCTCATGGATATACTGCCCAGCTCATGGATATACTGCCCCAGCACATGGATATACTGCCCCAGCTCTCATGGATATTGCCCCAGCACATGGATATACTGCCCCAGCTCATGGATATACTGCCCCAGCTCATGGATATTGCCCCAGCTCGTGGATATACTGCCCCAGCTCGTGGATATTGCCCCAGCTCGTGGATATACTGCCCCAGCACATGGATATACTGCCCCAACTCATGGATATACTGCCCCAGCTCATGGATATACTGCCCCAGCACATGGATATACTGCCCCGGCTCTCATGGATATACTGCCCCAGCTCTCATGGATATTGCCCCAGCACATGGATATACTGCCCCAGCTCATGGATATATTGCCCCAGCTCATGGATATACTGCCCCAGCTCATGGATATACTGCCCCAGCTCATGGATATATTGCCCCAGCTCGTGGATATTGCCCCAGCTCATGGATATACTGCCCCAGCTCATGGATACTGCCCCAGCTCATGGATATACTGCCCCAGCTCATGGATATACTGCCCCAGCACATGGATATACTGCCCCAGCTCATGGATATACTGCCCCAGCACATGGATATACTGCCCCAGCTCTCATGGATATTGCCCCAGCACATGGATATACTGCCCCAGCTCGTGGATATATTGCCCCAGCTCGTGGATATTGCCCCAGCTCATGGATATACTGCCCCAGCTCATGGATACTGCCCCAGCTCATGGATATACTGCCCCAGCTCATGGATATACTGCCCCAGCACATGGATATACTGCCCCAGCTCTCATGGATATTACCCCAGCTCATGGATATACTGCCCCAGCACATGGATATACTACCCCAGCTCATGGATATACTGCCCCAGCACATGGATATACTGCCCCAGCTCTCATGGATATTGCCCCAGCACATGTATATACTGCCCCAGCTCATGGATATACTGCCCCAGCTCATGTATATACTGACCCAGCTCGTGGATATATTGCCCCAGCTCGTGGATATTGCCCCAGCTCATGGATATACTGCCCCAGCTCATGGATACTGCCCCAGCTCATGGATATACTGCCCCAGCTCATGTATATACTGCCCCAGCACTTGGATATACTGCCCCAGCTCTCATGGATATTGCCCCAGCACATGGATATACTGCCCCAGCTCATGGATATACTGCCCCAGCTCGTGGATATTGCCCCAGCTCGTGGATATACTGCCCCAGCTCGTGGATATTGCCCCAGCTCATGGATATACTGCCCCAGCACATGGATATACTGCCCCAGCTCATGGATATACTGCCCCAGCACATGGATATACTGCCCCAGCACATGGATATACTGCCCCAGCTCATGGATATACTGCCCCAGCACATGGATATACTGCCCCAGCTCTCATGGATATACTGCCCCAGCTCTCATGGATATTGCCCCAGCACATGGATATACTGCCCCAGCTCATGGATATATTGCCCCAGCTCATGGATATACTGCCCCAGTTCATGGATATACTGCCCCAGCTCATGGATATATTGCCCCAGCTCGTGGATATTGCCCCAGCTCATGGATATACTGCCCCAGCTCATGGATACTGCCCCAGCTCATGGATATGCTGCCCCAGCTCATGGATATACTGCCCCAGCACATGGATATACTGCCCCAGCTCATGGATATACTGCCCCAGCTCATGGATATACTGCCCCAGCACATGGATATACTGCCCCAGCTCATGGATATACTGCCCCAGCTCATGGATATATTGCCCCAGCACATGGATATACTGCCCCAGCTCATGGATATACTGCCCCAGCTCATGGAGATTCTGCCCCAGCTCATGGAGAAACTGCCCCAGCTCGTGGATATATTGCCCCCCAAGCTCTCATGGATATGCCCCAGCTCAGACCCCAGACCAGACATGGGGCGGCTGTTCGAATGCTCTATCGGCATTCGGACAGCCGCCCCTGGAGCTCCGTGTCTGAGCTTACCTGCCTAAGCGGCGAAGGAAAAGCTACCCCGATTCCGCTCGTTGAAGGATCCAAGCCGCGGTCACGTGGGACTCACGTGACCGCGGCTTGGGTCCTTCAAAGAGCGGAAGCGAGGAAACTTTCCCTTTGCCGCTCAGGGGTCGGATGCGCGCGGCAGCCGGGTAGAGGCTGCGAGCGCATCCGGCTCTACAGGATGCTCGCGCTCCCTCTACCCGGCTGCTGCGTGCGCATCTTGTAACCGCCGCGGCTAGCGCACAGCCGGCTCGTGCCGAAGCGGTTGCATGCGCGCGCAGCCAACCGCCGCTGGTTTCGCGCGCATGCTCAGAGGAGGCTTGGCGACGGACACGCCAAGCCTTACTCTATTATAGTATAGATGTGATATATCCACGTCCTGTTATAATATTATATAATGTGATATATCCACGCCCTGTTATAATATTATATAATGTGATATATCGCGCCCTGTTATAATATTATATAATGTGATATATCCACGCCCTGTTATAATATTATATAATGTGATATATCCACGTCCTGTTATAATATTATATAATGTGATATATCCACGTCCTGTTATAATATTATATAATGTGATATATCCACGTCCTTTTATAATATTATATAATGTGATATATCCACGCCCTGTTATAATATTATATAATGTGATATATCCACGCCCTGTTATAATATTATATAATGTGATATATCCACGTCCTGTTATAATATTATATAATGTGAATATATCCACGCCCTGTTATAATATTACATAATGTGATATATCCACGCCCTGTTATAATATTATATAATGTGATATATCCACGCCCTGTTATAATATTATATAATGTGATATATCCACGCCCTGTTATAATATTATATAATGTGATATATCCACGCCCTGTTATAATATTATATAATGTGATATATCCACGCCCTGTTATAATATTATATAATGTGATATATCCGCGCCCTGTTATAATATTATATAATGTGATATATCCACGCCCTGTTATAATATTATATAATGTGATATATCCACGTCCTGTTATAATATTATATAATGTGATATATCCACGTCCTGTTATAATATTATATAATGTGATATATCCACGTCCTTTTATAATATTATATAATGTGATATATCCACGCCCTGTTATAATATTATATAATGTGATATATCCACGCCCTGTTATAATATTATATAATGTGATATATCCACGTCCTGTTATAATATTATATAATGTGATATATCCACGCCCTGTTATAATATTATATAATGTGATATATCCACGCCCTGTTATAATATTATATAATGTGATATATCCACGCCCTGTTATAATATTATATAATGTGATATATCCACGCCCTGTTATAATATTATATAATGTGATATATCCACGTCCTGTTATAATATTATATAATGTGATATATCCACGCCCTGTTATAATATTATATAATGTGATATATCCACGCCCTGTTATAATATTATATAATGTGATATATCCACGCCCTGTTATATATTATATAATGTGATATATCCACGCCCTGTTATAATATTATATAATGTGATATATCCACGTCCTGTTATAATATTACATAATGTGATATATCCACGCCCTGTTATAATATTATATAATGTGATATATCCACGCCCTGTTATAATATTATATAATGTGATATATCCACGCCCTGTTATAATATTATATAATGTGATATATCCACGTCCTGTTATAATATTATATAATGTGATATATCCACGCCCTGTTATAATATTATATAATGTGATATATCCACGTCCTGTTATAATATTATATAATGTGATATATCCACGCCCTGTTATAATATTACATAATGTGATATATCCACGCCCTGTTATAATATTACATAATGTGAATTATCCACGTCCTGTTATAATATTATATAATGTGATATATCCACGTCCTGTTATAATATTATATAATGTGATATATCCACGCCCTGTTATAATATTACATAATGTGATATATCCACGCCCTGTTATAATATTATATAATGTGATATATCCACGCCCTGTTATAATATTATATAATGTGATATATCCACGCCCTGTTATAATATTATATAATGTGATATATCCACGTCCTGTTATAATATTACATAATGTGATATATCCACGCCCTGTTATAATATTATATAATGTGATATATCCACGCCCTGTTATAATATTATATAATGTGATATATCCACGCCCTGTTATAATATTATATAATGTGATATATCCACGTCCTGTTATAATATTATATAATGTGATATATCCACGCCCTGTTATAATATTATAAATGTGATATATCCACGCCCTGTTATAATATTATATAATGTGATATATCCACGTCCTGTTATAATATTATATAATGTGATATATCCACGCCCTGTTATAATATTATATAATGTGATATATCCACGCCCTGTTATAATATTATATAATGTGATATATCCACGTCCTGTTATAATATTATATAATGTGATATATCCACGCCCTGTTATAATATTATATATGTGATATATCCACGCCCTGTTATAATATTATATAATGTGATATATCCACGCCCTGTTATAATATTATATAATGTGATATATCCACGCCCTGTTATATATTATATAATGTGATATATCCACGTCCTGTTATAATATTATATAATGTGATATATCCACGCCCTGTTATATATTAATATAATGTGATATATCCACGCCCTGTTATAATATTATATAATGTGATATATCCACGCCTGTTATAATATTATATAATGTGATATATCCACGCCCTGTTATAATATTATATAATGTGATATATCCACGTCCTGTTATAATATTACATAATGTGATATATCCACGCCCTGTTATAATATTATATAATGTGATATATCCACGCCCTGTTATATTATATAATGTGATATATCCACGCCCTGTTATAATATTATATAATGTGATATATCCACGTCCTGTTATAATATTATATAATGTGATATATCCACGCCCTGTTATAATATTATATAATGTGATATATCCACGTCCTGTTATAATATTATATAATGTGATATATCCACGCCCTGTTATAATATTACATAATGTGATATATCCACGCCCTGTTATAATATTACATAATGTGAATTATCCACGTCCTGTTATAATATTATATAATGTGATATATCCACGTCCTGTTATAATATATATAATGTGATATATCCACGCCCTGTTATAATATTACATAATGTGATATATCCACGCCCTGTTATAATATTATATAATGTGATATATCAGCGCCCTGTTATAATATTATATAATGTGATATATCCACGCCCTGTTATAATATTATATAATGTGATATATCCACGTCCTGTTATAATATTACATAATGTGATATATCCACGCCCTGTTATAATATTATATAATGTGATATATCCACGCCCTGTTTATATATTATATAATGTGATATATCCACGCCCTGTTATAATATTATATAATGTGATATATCCACGTCCTGTTATAATATTATATAATGTGATATATCCACGCCCTGTTATAATATTATATAATGTGATATATCCACGCCCTGTTATATATTATATAATAAGTGATATATCCACGTCCTGTTATAATATTACATAATGTGATATATCCACGCCCTGTTATAATATTATATAATGTGATATATCCACGCCCTGTTATATATTATATAATGTGATATATCCACGCCCTGTTATAATATTATATAATGTGATATATCCACGCCCTGTTATAATATTATATAATGTGATATATCCACGTCCTGTTATAATATAACCCGGTGAAGGACGCATGAGCTCCGCGAGGGTGGAGTTATACAATGACCAATGAGTGCACCTCCCTGGAGCAGACACACATGTTCCTCTTGGAGTGAAGGCAGGCCTGTAGATTTGTAATCGTCACCAGCAGGCGTTGGCAGTGTCCGCGTAATACAGTATAAATATTAGCGTAGGAGCGGACGGAGTCTGTGCACTGACAGGATTGGGTAACGACGAACGGCGCCATGTTGGATTATCCGGCTCATTTCCCACAATGCTGCAGTATGTGACTTTACAAGAAGCAAGATGTGTAAAATACGGCGACTCTTCCTGCCGCTATGTGTAACGGAACGATGACCGCAAACACCAGATGATCCTGGGAGATGCAGGAGATCTCATATAAATGAATAAAAATCGAAACCAAAAATCAGCAAAGACTGGAAAGTAATAAAGATTTTACAGACTGCGCTACGGCT
Source organism: Leptobrachium leishanense (assembly GCA_009667805.1). Lineage (NCBI taxonomy): Eukaryota > Metazoa > Chordata > Amphibia > Anura > Megophryidae > Leptobrachium > Leptobrachium leishanense. Next base: position 37,257,029 of record CM019071.1, on the reverse strand, counting down.
CACGTGTGACACACAGCGTTTACTGCGTTGCGGAATCCAAGTTGGGGCTTTAACATATAGCGCCAAGAAGAAGAATCGGCAGTGAAGTCGGCCGACCTAGCGGGAGTATTGTGGAATGAGCAGCGAGACACAGAAAAAAAATAATCTAGAAACAAGAAACCCTGAAAAAAGTGAAGATAAAATCAGAAAAAGCAAAATCAAATAATACAAATAAATAAATGTCAGAGATCAAAGGGCTTTTTATTCACAGAGAATGTCACCGACATTTCGGGGCTCTCTTGTTCAGCGCACTTCGGGGATTTGGATTTGCCGGCCCTGCGGTGAGTTCAGCATTCACCGAAGTGCAGCGAATTGAGCCGCCCAACAGACCAGATAAACCGCCAAATCAATTGGAACAACCACCGAACGCATCTGAAAATCCGCCGAATCAATCCGATAAACCTCCTAAAATCCACCAAAGCAACCTGATAAACTGCCGAATCAATCCATGAGCATGGTTTCATGAAACACAGATCATGTCAGACTAACCTAATTACGTCTAAATGATGAAAGTAAGTAGAAGTATAGATCAGGGGTCACAGTGTGATAGTGTCAGTATAGATCAGGGGGTCACAGTGTGATAGTGTCAGTATAGATCAGGGGGTCACAGTGTGATAGTGTCAGTATAGATCAGGGGTCACAGTGTGATAGTGTCAGTATAGATCAGGGGGTCACAGTGTGATAGTGTCAGTATAGATCAGGGGGTCACAGTGTGATAGTGGCAGTATAGATCAGGGGGTTACAGGGTGATAGTGTCAGTATAGATCAGGGGGTCACAGTGTGATAGTGTCAGTATAGATCAGGGGGTCACAGTGTGATAGTGTCAGTATAGATCAGGGGGGTCACAGTGTGATAGTGTCAGTATAGATCAGGGGGTCACAGTGTGATAGTGTCAGTATAGATCAGGGGTCACAGTGTGATAGTGTCAGTATAGATCAGGGGGTCACAGTGTGATAGTGTCAGTATAGATCAGGGGGTCACAGTGTGATAGTGTCAGTATAGATCAGGGGTCACAGTGTGATAGTGTCAGTATAGATCAGGGGGTCACAGTGTGATAGTGTCAGTATAGATCAGGGGGTCACAGTGTGATAGTGTCAGTATAGATCAGGGGGTCACAGTGTGATAGTGTCAGTATAGATCAGGGGGTCACAGTGTGATAGTGTCAGTATAGATCAGGGGGTCACAGTGTGATAGTGTCAGTATAGATCAGGGGGTCACAGTGTGATAGTGTCAGTATAGATCAGGGGGTCACAGTGTGATAGTGTCAGTATAGATCAGGGGGTCACAGTGTGATAGTGTCAGTATAGATCAGGGGGTCACAGTGTGATAGTGTCAGTATAGATCAGGGGTCACAGTGTGATAGTGTCAGTATAGATCAGGGGGTCACAGTGTGATAGTGTCAGTATAGATCAGGGGGTCACAGTGTGATAGTGTCAGTATAGATCAGGGGGTCACAGTGTGATAGTGTCAGTATAGATCAGGGGGTCACAGTGTGATAGTGTCAGTATAGATCAGGGGGTCACAGTGTGATAGTGTCAGTATAGATCAGGGGGTCACAGTGTGATAGTGTCAGTATAGATCAGGGGGTCACAGTGTGATAGTGTCAGTATAGATCAGGAGGTCACAGTGTGATAGTGTCAGTATAGATCAGGGGGTCACAGTGTGATAGTGTCAGTATAGATCAGGGGGTCACAGTGTGATAGTGTCAGTATAGATCAGGGGGTCACAGTGTGATAGTGTCAGTATAGATCAGGGGGTCACAGTGTGATAGTGTCAGTATAGATCAGGGGTCACAGTGTGATAGTGTCAGTATAGATCAGGGGTCACAGTGTGATAGTGTCAGTATAGATCAGGGGGTCACAGTGTGATAGTGTCAGTATAGATCAGGGGGTCACAGTGTGATAGTGTCAGTATAGATCAGGGGGTCACAGTGTGATAGTGTCAGTATAGATCAGGGGGTCACAGTGTGATAGTGTCAGTATAGATCAGGGGGTCACAGTGTGATAGTGTCAGTATAGATCAGGGGGTCACAGTGTGATAGTGTCAGTATAGATCAGGGGGTCACAGTGTGATAGTGTCAGTATAGATCAGGGGGTCACAGTGTGATAGTGTCAGTATAGATCAGGGGGTCACAGTGTGATAGTGTCAGTATAGATCAGGGGTCACAGTGTGATAGTGTCAGTATAGATCAGGGGGTCACAGTGTGATAGTGTCAGTATAGATCAGGGGGTCACAGTGTGATAGTGTCAGTATAGATCAGGGGTCACAGTGTGATAGTGTCAGTATAGATCAGGGGGTCACAGTGTGATAGTGTCAGTATAGATCAGGAGGTCACAGTGTGATAGTGTCAGTATAGATCAGGGGTCACAGTGTGATAGTGTCAGTATAGATCAGGGGGTCACAGTGTGATAGTGTCAGTATAGATCAGGGGGTCACAGTGTGATAGTGTCAGTATAGATCAGGAGGTCACAGTGTGATAGTGTCAGTATAGATCAGGGGGTCACAGTGTGATAGTGTCAGTATAGATCAGGAGGTCACAGTGTGATAGTGTCAGTATAGATCAGGGGGTCACAGTGTGATAGTGTCAGTATAGATCAGGGGGTCACAGTGTGATAGTGTCAGTATAGATCAGGGGGTCACAGTGTGATAGTGTCAGTATAGATCAGGGGGTCACAGTGTGATAGTGTCAGTATAGATCAGGGGTCACAGTGTGATAGTGTCAGTATAGATCAGGAGGTCACAGTGTGATAGTGTCAGTATAGATCAGGGGGTCACAGTGTGATAGTGTCAGTATAGATCAGGGGGTCACAGTGTGATAGTGTCAGTATAGATCAGGGGGTCACAGTGTGATAGTGTCAGTATAGATCAGGGGGTCACAGTGTGATAGTGTCAGTATAGATCAGGGGTCACAGTGTGATAGTGTCAGTATAGATCAGGGGGTCACAGTGTGATAGTGTCAGTATAGATCAGGGGGTCACAGTGTGATAGTGTCAGTATAGATCAGGGGGTCACAGTGTGATAGTGTCAGTATAGATCAGGGGGTCACAGTGTGATAGTGTCAGTATAGATCAGGGGTCACACAGTGTGATAGTGTCAGTATAGATCAGGGGTCACAGTGTGATAGTGTCAGTATAGATCAGGGGGTCACAGTGTGATAGTGTCAGTATAGATCAGGGGTCACAGTGTGATAGTGTCAGTATAGATCAGGGGGTCACAGTGTGATAGTGTCAGTATAGATCAGGGGGTCACAGTGTGATAGTGTCAGTATAGATCAGGGGGTCACAGTGTGATAGTGTCAGTATAGATCAGGGGGTCACAGTGTGATAGTGTCAGTATAGATCAGGGGTCACAGTGTGATAGTGTCAGTATAGATCAGGGGGTCACAGTGTGATAGTGTCAGTATAGATCAGGGGGTCACAGTGTGATAGTGTCAGTATAGATCAGGGGGTCACAGTGTGATAGTGTCAGTATAGATCAGGGGGTCACAGTGTGATAGTGTCAGTATAGATCAGGGGGTCACAGTGTGATAGTGTCAGTATAGATCAGGGGGTCACAGTGTGATAGTGTCAGTATAGATCAGGGGGTCACAGTGTGATAGTGTCAGTATAGATCAGGGGTCACAGTGTGATAGTGTCAGTATAGATCAGGGGGTCACAGTGTGATAGTGTCAGTATAGATCAGGGGGTCACAGTGTGATAGTGTCAGTATAGATCAGGGGGTCACAGTGTGATAGTGTCAGTATAGATCAGGGGGTCACAGTGTGATAGTGTCAGTATAGATCAGGGGGTCACAGTGTGATAGTGTCAGTATAGATCAGGGGGTCACAGTGTGATAGTGTCAGTATAGATCAGGGGGTCACAGTGTGATAGTGTCAGTATAGATCAGGGGGTCACAGTGTGATAGTGTCAGTATAGATCAGGGGGTCACAGTGTGATAGTGTCAGTATAGATCAGGGGGTCACAGTGTGATAGTGTCAGTATAGATCAGGGGGTCACAGTGTGATAGTGTCAGTATAGATCAGGGGGTCACAGTGTGATAGTGTCAGTATAGATCAGGGGGTCACAGTGTGATAGTGTCAGTATAGATCAGGAGGTCACAGTGTGATAGTGTCAGTATAGATCAGGGGGTCACAGTGTGATAGTGTCAGTATAGATCAGGGGGTCACAGTGTGATAGTGTCAGTATAGATCAGGGGGTCACAGTGTGATAGTGTCAGTATAGATCAGGGGGTCACAGTGTGATAGTGTCAGTATAGATCAGGGGTCACAGTGTGATAGTGTCAGTATAGATCAGGGGGTCACAGTGTGATAGTGTCAGTATAGATCAGGGGTCACAGTGTGATAGTGTCAGTATAGATCAGGGGGTCACAGTGTGATAGTGTCAGTATAGATCAGGGGGTCACAGTGTGATAGTGTCAGTATAGATCAGGGGGTCACAGTGTGATAGTGTCAGTATAGATCAGGGGGTCACAGTGTGATAGTGTCAGTATAGATCAGGGGGTCACAGTGTGATAGTGTCAGTATAGATCAGGGGGTCACAGTGTGATAGTGTCAGTATAGATCAGGGGGTCACAGTGTGATAGTGTCAGTATAGATCAGGGGGTCACAGTGTGATAGTGTCAGTATAGATCAGGGGGTCACAGTGTGATAGTATAGATCAGGGGGTCACAGTGTGATAGTGTCAGTATAGATCAGGGGGTCACAGTGTGATAGTGTCAGTATAGATCAGGGGGTCACAGTGTGATAGTGTCAGTATAGATCAGGGGGTCACAGTGTGATAGTGTCAGTATAGATCAGGGGGTCACAGTGTGTCAGTATAGATCAGGGGGTCACAGTGTGATAGTGTCAGTATAGATCAGGGGGTCACAGTGTGATAGTGTCAGTATAGATCAGGGGGTCACAGTGTGATAGTGTCAGTATAGATCAGGGGGTCACAGTGTGATAGTGTCAGTATAGATCAGGGGGTCACAGTGTGATAGTGTCAGTATAGATCAGGGGGTCACAGTGTGATAGTGTCAGTATAGATCAGGGGGTCACAGTGTGATAGTGTCAGTATAGATCAGGGGGTCACAGTGTGATAGTGTCAGTATAGATCAGGGGGTCACAGTGTGATAGTGTCAGTATAGATCAGGGGGTCACAGTGTGATAGTGTCAGTATAGATCAGGGGGTCACAGTGTGATAGTGTCAGTATAGATCAGGGGGTCACAGTGTGATAGTGTCAGTATAGATCAGGGGGTCACAGTGTGATAGTGTCAGTATAGATCAGGGGGTCACAGTGTGATAGTGTCAGTATAGATCAGGGGGTCACAGTGTGATAGTGTCAGTATAGATCAGGGGGTCACAGTGTGATAGTGTCAGTATAGATCAGGGGGTCACAGTGTGATAGTGTCAGTATAGATCAGGGGGTCACAGTGTGATAGTGTCAGTATAGATCAGGGGGTCACAGTGTGATAGTGTCAGTATAGATCAGGGGGTCACAGTGTGATAGTGTCAGTATAGATCAGGGGGTCACAGTGTGATAGTGTCAGTATAGATCAGGGGGTCACAGTGTGATAGTGTCAGTATAGATCAGGGGGTCACAGTGTGATAGTGTCAGTATAGATCAGGGGGTCACAGTGTGATAGTGTCAGTATAGATCAGGGGGTCACAGTGTGATAGTGTCAGTATAGATCAGGGGTCACAGTGTGATAGTGTCAGTATAGATCAGGGGGTCACAGTGTGATAGTGTCAGTATAGATCAGGGGGTCACAGTGTGATAGTGTCAGTATAGATCAGGGGGTCACAGTGTGATAGTGTCAGTATAGATCAGGGGGTCACAGTGTGATAGTGTCAGTATAGATCAGGGGGTCACAGTGTGATAGTGTCAGTATAGATCAGGGGTCACAGTGTGATAGTGTCAGTATAGATCAGGGGGTCACAGTGTGATAGTGTCAGTATAGATCAGGGGTCACAGTGTGATAGTGTCAGTATAGATCAGGGGTCACAGTGTGATAGTGTCAGTATAGATCAGGGGGTCACAGTGTGATAGTGTCAGTATAGATCAGGGGTCACAGTGTGATAGTGTCAGTATAGATCAGGGGGTCACAGTGTGATAGTGTCAGTATAGATCAGGGGTCACAGTGTGATAGTGTCAGTATAGATCAGGGGGTCACAGTGTGATAGTGTCAGTATAGATCAGGGGGTCACAGTGTGATAGTGTCAGTATAGATCAGGGGGTCACAGTGTGATAGTATAGATCAGGGGGTCACAGTGTGATAGTGTCAGTATAGATCAGGGGTCACAGTGTGATAGTGTCAGTATAGATCAGGGGGTCACAGTGTGATAGTGTCAGTATAGATCAGGGGGTCACAGTGTGATAGTGTCAGTATAGATCAGGGGGTCACAGTGTGATAGTGTCAGTATAGATCAGGGGGTCACAGTGTGATAGTGTCAGTATAGATCAGGGGGTCACAGTGTGATAGTGTCAGTATAGATCAGGGGGTCACAGTGTGATAGTGTCAGTATAGATCAGGGGGTCACAGTGTGATAGTGTCAGTATAGATCAGGGGGTCACAGTGTGATAGTGTCAGTATAGATCAGGGGTCACAGTGTGATAGTGTCAGTATAGATCAGGGGTCACAGTGTGATAGTGTCAGTATAGATCAGGGGGTCACAGTGTGATAGTGTCAGTATAGATCAGGGGGTCACAGTGTGATAGTGTCAGTATAGATCAGGGGGTCACAGTGTGATAGTGTCAGTATAGATCAGGGGGTCACAGTGTGATAGTGTCAGTATAGATCAGGGGGTCACAGTGTGATAGTGTCAGTATAGATCAGGGGGTCACAGTGTGATAGTGTCAGTATAGATCAGGGGGTCACAGTGTGATAGTGTCAGTATAGATCAGGGGGTCACAGTGTGATAGTGTCAGTATAGATCAGGGGGTCACAGTGTGATAGTGTCAGTATAGATCAGGGGGTCACAGTGTGATAGTGTCAGTATAGATCAGGGGGTCACAGTGTGATAGTGTCAGTATAGATCAGGGGGTCACAGTGTGATAGTGTCAGTATAGATCAGGGGGTCACAGTGTGATAGTGTCAGTATAGATCAGGGGGTCACAGTGTGATAGTGTCAGTATAGATCAGGGGGTCACAGTGTGATAGTGTCAGTATAGATCAGGGGGTCACAGTGTGATAGTGTCAGTATAGATCAGGGGGTCACAGTGTGATAGTGTCAGTATAGATCAGGGGGTCACAGTGTGATAGTGTCAGTATAGATCAGGGGGTCACAGTGTGATAGTGTCAGTATAGATCAGGGGGTCACAGTGTGATAGTGTCAGTATAGATCAGGGGGTCACAGTGTGATAGTGTCAGTATAGATCAGGGGGTCACAGTGTGATAGTGTCAGTATAGATCAGGGGGTCACAGTGTGATAGTGTCAGTATAGATCAGGGGGTCACAGTGTGATAGTGTCAGTATAGATCAGGGGGTCACAGTGTGATAGTGTCAGTATAGATCAGGGGGTCACAGTGTGATAGTGTCAGTATAGATCAGGGGGTCACAGTGTGATAGTGTCAGTATAGATCAGGGGGTCACAGTGTGATAGTGTCAGTATAGATCAGGGGGTCACAGTGTGATAGTGTCAGTATAGATCAGGAGGTCACAGTGTGATAGTGTCAGTATAGATCAGGGGGTCACAGTGTGATAGTGTCAGTATAGATCAGGGGTCACAGTGTGATAGTGTCAGTATAGATCAGGGGGTCACAGTGTGATAGTGTCAGTATAGATCAGGGGGTCACAGTGTGATAGTGTCAGTATAGATCAGGGGGTCACAGTGTGTGTAGTGTCAGTATAGATCAGGGGGTCACAGTGTGATAGTGTCAGTATAGATCAGGGGGTCACAGTGTGATAGTGTCAGTATAGATCAGGGGGTCACAGTGTGATAGTGTCAGTATAGATCAGGGGGTCACAGTGTGATAGTGTCAGTATAGATCAGGGGTCACAGTGTGATAGTGTCAGTATAGATCAGGGGTCACAGTGTGATAGTGTCAGTATAGATCAGGGGGTCACAGTGTGATAGTGTCAGTATAGATCAGGGGGTCACAGTGTGATAGTGTCAGTATAGATCAGGGGTCACAGTGTGATAGTGTCAGTATAGATCAGGGGGTCACAGTGTGATAGTGTCAGTATAGATCAGGGGGTCACAGTGTGATAGTGTCAGTATAGATCAGGGGGTCACAGTGTGATAGTGTCAGTATAGATCAGGAGGTCACAGTGTGATAGTGTCAGTATAGATCAGGGGGTCACAGTGTGATAGTGTCAGTATAGATCAGGGGTCACAGTGTGATAGTGTCAGTATAGATCAGGGGGTCACAGTGTGATAGTGTCAGTATAGATCAGGGGGTCACAGTGTGATAGTGTCAGTATAGATCAGGGGGTCACAGGTGTGATAGTGTCAGTATAGATCAGGGGGTCACAGTGTGATAGTGTCAGTATAGATCAGGGGGTCACAGTGTGATAGTGTCAGTATAGATCAGGGGGTCACAGTGTGATAGTGTCAGTATAGATCAGGGGGTCACAGTGTGATAGTGTCAGTATAGATCAGGGGTCACAGTGTGATGTGAGTTTACATGGATTTGGTCAAAGTTCGACACAGTTTCACACAAAGGTTACTATTTAAAAGTGAGAAAAATTGGTCTAGATGAAAGTACTTGTTCTTGATAGAAACTGGCTAAAAGATAGAGACAGAGAGTGGTCATAATGGTCACAGTTTTTTAAGATGGACACCAGTGGTAAGCGTGTCCCTCAGGGGTCTGTTTAAGGACCAATACTATTCAATTTATTTATAAATAACCTTGAGATAGATATTGAAAGTCATGTGACAGTGTTTGCAGATAACACAAAACTAGGAAAAGTAATACAATGTGAGCAGGATGTTACAGTATGTGCAGGGTGATACAATGTGAGCAGGATGTTACAGTATGTGCAGGGTGATACAATGTGAGCAGGATGTTACAGTATGTGCAGGGTGATACAGTGTGAGCAGGATGTTACAGTATGTGCAGGGTGATACAATGTGAGCAGGGTGTTACAGTATGTGCAGGGTGATACAATGTGAGCAGGGTGTTACAGTATGTGCAGGGTGATACAGTGTGAGCAGGGTGTTACAGTATGTGCAGGGTGATACAGTGTGAGCAGGGTGTTACAGTATGTGCAGGGGATCAATGTGAGCAGGGTGTTACAGTATGTGCAGGGTGATACAGTGTGAGCAGGGTGTTACAGTATGTGCAGGGTGATATAATATGAGCAGGGGTGTTACAGTATGTGGTCAGGGTGATATATCACAGTGTGAGCAGGATGTTACAGTATGTGCAGGTGATACAGTGTGAGCAGGATGTTACAGTATGGATCAGGGTGATACATTGTGATCAGGATGTACAGTATGTGCAGGGTGATACAATGTGAGCAGGATGTTACAGTATGTGCAGGGTGATACAATGTGAGCAGTGATGTTACAGTATGTGCAGGGTGATACAGTGTGAGCAGGATGTTACAGTATATGTGAGGGTGATACAATGTGAGCAGGATGTTACAGTATGTGCAGGGTGATACATGTGAGCAGGGTGTTACAGTATGTGCAGGGTGATACAATGTGAGCAGGATGTTACAGTATGTGCAGGATGATACAATGTGAGCAGGGTGTTACAGTATGTGCAGGGTGATACAATGTGAGCAGGATGTTACAGTATGAGCAGGGTGATACAATGTGAGCAGGATGTTACAGTGTTCGAGAGAAAGACTAATTAGGAATGAAGGAGGTTTAAGGATTATCCCTGTATTGCACAAGAGTAAAGGAGGGGGAGTTTCCTTTGTCTATGGGATCAGGCTTTGTTTTATGAGCTGAAGCATGGCTTTTTGTGATTGGGTACAATGGGAAGATAAACAATGGAAAAGGAGGGGGAAGGGAGGATACAAGAGGCTGGGCGGGGGGCATTTTGGTATTGCAGTAATTTTTCTTTTACTAAGAACTTCAGAGACAGGGCGGCAGCGAGCTCCATTTTGCATCACCATCATCGTATGAAAACCAATGACTGGATAAGTATTACTTACAGTATCTATCTGTTATGTATACTCTATTATCATAAGTCTGCTATATATATATATTCCTAGTTCCATTATTTATTGGAAGGATAGGTGTGGGTTTCCCATTGTACGGATCTGTAGGTTTATTTAGTGGATGCTTATTTATATTTGTTTCAATTTGCAATACTGTATTCCTTGTTCATTTGGTGTCCAGCTGCGTGATAGTAATTTCTAATGGGTTATTGTTCTGGGATAACTCTGCCAGAATTCAGTGATTTGTATGTGTAGCGCTGGGTTTAATTCCCTGTCGTGGCAGTACCTATTTTTGGCCACCGGAGGGAGACAAGCGCGATGAGAGACATTGAACATTGGGACTACATTTCCCGGCATGCTTTGGGAGCGGACACAGGAAGTGGGTGGGACACAGACACTTACATCCTGAGCCTCGTGGAGAGAGCTGGCAGAGCGCGCCAGGGAGTGAGAGGAGCAAGACGCAGAGCAGCAAAACGAGACAGTGACTAGGCCGGAGCACAGCTGGGGCCTGACAGAGCTAAAGACCGGGTTATTCAGCCTTACCAGAGGAAGACCCAGTGATTCACAGGCTTACTGCGCTGATATTGAGGAAGCCGGAGGACCCCGAGTTAGGAGTACCGCAGATCGGTTGGACAGGGAGAGCAGGCGGTGAACTGGATATCTTGCGGCAGCTACAGAAAGCCAGACAGAGGATCCAGTAACCAGGAGAACCCCAGTCAACATCGAGCGGAGAGACGTCCTGGGTCGAGCGGAGCATCAAGTATCTGGCGGTTGGGTGAGAGGCCTTCCAGGCCGTTGTGAAAATAAAGCACGCTGCTGTTTGTTTGCAAAACCCACAGGGCCCCAACTTGACTAGTCGAAGATACCTCATAAGCAATTCACTGGCCAGTTGAATATTGTACCCGGGTACCGTAACACACACACACACTTACATTCTGGGACATAACCTGTGCGGGACTCACTCCCCAAACACAAAAGGGGTTAAAGATTTATTTTTATTTCTTTTCCGCTGCGCGTTCCTCGAATTACGAAGCATCGTATTTCTTTTCCGCTGCGCGTTCCTCGAATTACGAAGCATCGTATTTCTTTTCCGCTGCGCGTTTCCCGCATTACGAAGTACTGTAAATATGTATACGAACACCGTGTTATTCATTATATGCCATTTATTCTAGTAAACTATATAATTTATAAAATCCACAACGGTGCTGGAGTATATTTATTGCCTAGTGCGGGGAGACTGACCCGAGATTCAAATTCAGCGGCTCCTCCGGGAGTGAGCGCTACACGTGGGGGCTCGTTTCCGGGATCCAGTCTCTGGAAAAACCGCATCTAAAGGGTTAAATATGGATCCAGACACTGCTGCCGAATGGTGTGAGGAGCACAGTAGTCAGTTCGAATTTTGTATAGTCATGGATATTCCCGCAGACACTTGGGCCGAAGATCAGATTCGCCAGGCCGTGGCCGCGCTGACACCAGATCATCAGGGGTTAATCCTGGACATTAAAGAGAACCCAGATACCTCTCACACGTATGTTCTTTTTGAGTGGAGAAAGGGTGTTCCAGTGTGTTTTCAGGGCGCAAGCGTGAAGCTGACCGATGAGGTGGAAGTCCAACTGATTCAGCCAAGTGCGCCACGTGGCGAATCCGCAAGTGTTCCTGCGCCCAGTCCGTTGGCCATGATCGGGCCTGAATTTATAGTGACTATTGGAGATTTGCTGGCTAAGTGTCAGAGAACAAGCCCTCCGCACACTAACTTCGGTTACCGACGGTTGAGAAATTTTACAGGAAACGTACCAACTCCGGCGGGAGAAGAAACCTTCGAAGAATGGGTGGAACAGGCGATGCAGGCTCTGGATGAGTGGGACGTCCCTGAAGCACAGGAAAAGCAAAGGATCACCGAGAGCTTAAAGGGACCTGCGTCAGAAGCTGTAAGAAACCTAAAATTGAGTAAGAAAGACTGCCCTGCTTTAGATTATTTAAATGTTCTGGAGGAAGTTTTTGGGCGAACGGAAAAGGCTGCAGAGCTTGTATATCAGTATGAACACACCTACCAGCGGAAAGGTGAGAGAATGACCGAATATATGAGGCGCCTAGACAAGATTCTGCACCAGATACTCCTCAAGAAAGGGGCCGAACCGGCTGAAGTGGATAAGATCCGAATAAAACAGATCCTGAGGGGCTCTCAACCTCTAGATCCAGTGATGCTGCAGCTGAGAAGCAGAGAAGGTAATCAAGAACTGAAGTACCTGGAACTGATCCGAGCTGTCAGAGAGGAGGAGGCTTTACTGGAAGAAAAATCCTTCAGGCGAGGAGAAAGAGCTTACGCGCAACCTGTGAGGCATAACGACTGTTTGCAGCCTGAAAGCGACTCGTTGGATACCTACGGATCCGACGTGGATGAACAAGAGCATCTGATCGCTTTTAAATCCACGGAGAAGGCTGTCAAAGAATTAAACCTCTCTGCACAAGGAGAGTTGCGCAAAACTGTTAAGGAGGTACAAGAAGCTCAAGCTGAACTGCAACAGGCATACGCGGAACTGTGCTGAGTATTGTTGAAGGTGACAGAGACACAGACAGAGATGCAGAAGTTCCTTATGGACATGCAGACAACTGGAGTTGCTGTGGCGTCTAGCCAGGGTCCTTCAACCGAATCACAGCGGGTGAATGTGTCTCCGTCTTCAAAGAAGAGGTGTTTCAGTTGTGGAGAAATGGGCCATTTCCGCGCACAATGCAAAAGCCAAAAGCCTGAAGGAAATAGAGTAGAGGAATTGTTGAAAGCCTTGGAAGGACTGTTATCTACCTCACCGGCGGGAAACGCCAGAGGGCACAAGTGAAGGAGCAACCTAGGTGCCCGAAGGTTGAAACCCGCTCCAAAAATCAAGCCAGGACTAAGAGGGCGAGAGGGCCCAAAGTCTGGCCAACTGCTGAGCCTGCCAGGACTGAAAGAGTCACTCCCTTAGCATCCGGACCTACGTCATGGGGAAGCAATGCACACCCAAAACCTACACGGGCCAAGAAGAAGGCCAGGGTACAACAAACTGGGTCTAAGTGTCCTGGTGCCACCACCAAGTTTCCTGACCAGCTGATAGGTCCTTCTCCTATTGTGCCAATCCAAGTGGAGGGAGTCTACACTAAAGCCCTGTTGGATTCAGGGGCTCAAGTGACATTGATCTACCGAGACTTCTACGAGAAACACTTGAAGCACATTCCTCTACAGAAATTGAAGGACTTGGAAATCTGGGGTATTGGAACGGAGAAACTCCCCTATGACGGGTATCTACAGGTGAAGTTGGAGATCGGATCCGAAGTCATCGGACAGTCCGGAGGTTGTGATGCATTGGCCATTGTGTGTCCTCAGCCTTCAGGGGCAAACAGGAGTTCCATGATAGTGGGGACGAATACTGATTTGGTGCGACGTCTCCTGACACCTATCGTATTGGAAGAAGGTTCTACTCAAGGAGTACACCCAATGTTACGTCCAGTCTATCAGAGGATGATCGAAGAACAGAAGGCACCTGCCGAAGTGGGGCGCCTATGGAGATTAGAAGGAACAGAGAAGGTTCTGCAAGCAGGAGAAGTAGCGAGCTTCCGGGCTTCAGTCAAGTTGAACGGATCGCAACCAGGTCCCTATGTGGTACTGGAAACCGATTTTAATCATGGGAGTGAAGCCGGAGTCGAAGTAATTCCTGAAATAATCTCCACTAAAGCTTTGAAAAGAACACGAGGAAGAGTCTCAGTCAGCGTGTGCAATGTGTCTGATTCTCCAGTAGTCCTTAAAGCACGAATGCCTATCGGGCAAGTAGCGTCTGCTACGCCTCTCTCTCCTACCGATTTAGGAGGGGGAGTGGATAAAGAGATTCCAGATGAAAGATTCTACCCCAAGGACGCTCCCATTTCACCTGAATGGAAGAAACGTCTTCAGTCTCAAGTTCTAAAGTGGAGAGAATTGTTCTCGAAAGATGAGTTCGACGTAGGCCTAGCTAAAAGTACTGAGCACCGCATTCGATTACAAGAGGACAAGCCGTTTCGTGAAAGGTCAAGATGAGTTCCGCTGGGAGACTTGGATGATCTGCGAGAACAGCTGAATGAACTGCAAAGAACCAAGGTGATCCAAGAGTCCAGGAGTCTATACGCATCTCCAATAGTGATGGTCCGGAAGAAGAATGTTCTGTCCGCCTATGCATAGACTATCGCACGCTGAATCGGAGAACCATCCCAGATCAATATGCTACTCCTCGGATAGAAGATGCCTTACAGTGTTTGTCTGGAGCAAAATGGTTTAGTGTACTAGACCTGCGAAGTGGGTATCACCAGATACCAATGCATCCTGAAGACAAAGAGAAGACTGCGTTCATCTGTCCACTGGGGTTCTTTGAATTCAACAGAATGCCTCAAGGCCTTACGGGGGCTCCAGCCACGTTCCAACGGTTAATGGAGAAGACAGTCGGGGACATGAATCTGATCAAAGTATTAGTGTACCTGGATGACATAATTGTGTTCGGGAAGACTCTGGAAGAACATGAGCAACGTTTGGAGAAGGTCTTGAAGAGGCTCCATGAAGAGGGATTGAAACTGTCTCTGGAAAAATGTCAATTCTGTCTACCGTCTGTTACGTATTTGGGACATGTGGTCTCAGCAGAAGGTGTTTCGACAGATCCTCGGAAGTTGGAGGCCGTAGCTTCTTGGCCTAGACCCCGAAACGTGACTGAACTTAGATCTTTCTTGGGGTTCTGTTCCTATTATCGAAGATTTGTAGGAGGATTCGCAAAAATAGCTCAACCACTGAACAAACTCCTACAGAAGGAAAGCACAGAAGAAGGCTGCAAGGTCTCTGACCGAAACCCGTCAGCCAGTACCAAGGAAAGCTCGAGAGTCCATACAGGGAGAATGGACTAGTCAATGTGAAGGTGCTTTCTTGAAGCTGAAAGAGAGTCTAACTCAAGCTCCTGTCTTGGCCTACGCGGACCCTCACAAGCCGTATGAGTTACATGTGGATGCCAGCAGAGAAGGTCTAGGAGGAGTCCTGTATCAAGAGTATGGTGGATTGCTGAGGCCTGTAGCGTACGTGAGCTGGAGCCTTACGCCTTCAGAGAAGAACTACCCTACCCACAAGTTGGAGTTCCTAGCCTTAAAGTGGGCAGAGGTAGATAAGCTAAAGGACTATCTGTATGGAGCCGAGTTTGTGATAAAGACAGATAACAATCCTCTTACCTACATCCTTACTACTGCGAAACTGGACGCAACAGGACATCGGTGGTTGGCCGCTCTGTCAGGGTTTCGGTTCAGCCTGAAGTATCGCCCTGGGGTGAATAATCAAGATGCTGATGCTTTGTCGAGAAGACCCTACGCTACAGAATGGACTCAGTTAACTCCAGACAGGGTCCAAGCTTTGTGTCAAGGAGCAGAGCGCCGGGTCAAGGGAGGGATTGAAGCGGAGGCCATAGGAGTCATGGCTGCGGCTGTTCCGGAGTTCTACTGCAACCCTACGCAATTGGGGGATGAAAGTTTACCTACCTTTTCAAAACAGGACCTGAAAGCTGATCAGGCCAGAGACCCTTTAATTGCGTTAACCATAAAGGCCCTAACAGCGAACCAGCGTGAAATTCTGCTGACCAATTCCCCAGATGGAGCCAGATTGGTCTACAAAGAGTGGGAACGGTTGAAGATGTTGGATGGGGTGGTCTACCGAAGGGGCCCCTCAACCAATGCTGAAGAGACCCAACAGTTATTCCTTCCCACTAAGCATAGAGAGAGTGTGCTGTGATCGCTACATGATGAGCATGGACAGTTGGGCGCTGAAAGGACTTTTAAGCTGGTGCGAGACAGGTTCTATTGGCCTTGCATGAGAGCTGAAGTGGAAAGTTATTGCCATTCATGTCTGAGGTGTATTCAGAGGAAGACCCTACCGACCCGAACCCCTCCAATGAGCCATCTGCAGAGTCAAGGACCCATGGATTTGGTGTGCATTGACTTCCTGTGCTTAGAGCCGGATGCTAGTGGGCAAGGGAATATTTTAATAGTGACTGACCACTTCACACATTACGCCCAAGCCTTTTCCATGAAAGACCAACGCGCTCTGACAGTAGCAAAGGTTCTGATGGAGAAGTTCTTTGTTCACTACGGCCTACCAAGGAGAATACATTCTGATCAGGGTAGAGACTTTAAAAGCCGACTTGTTGGGCAATTGTTGGAACTGTTGGGAATCCAAAAGACCCGAACTACACCATATCACCCTCAAGGTGATGCTCAGCCTGAAAGGTTTAATCGCACGCTGCTAAATATGCTGGAGAACTTGAGTGCTGCTGCGAGGCAAATCATTTGTTACCTTTGAGAGAGGCTGTGAGGATACCAGTTGGGGACGAACTTTCTCTGCCAAATCCGCCTGCTCCACGTTTGCCTCCCGTTACTCGGTCTCAGCAGACCCGGGCTGTCGAAGAGAGCGAAAGGGACAGTGAGGAAGAGAGTTTTTGTCTGGACTGGATGCGCTCACCGGAGCCTGAAGAGGTTATCGCGGTTCCTGAACGGTGGGAAAGTAATTTGAGGCCTGAAGCTCCTGAATTTCAGTTAGAAGTTCCTGAGACTATTGCAATCCCTGTAGTTCCTGAAGTCGAATCTTATGATACAGTTCTATGCCTTCACTGGAAGGATCATACTCCGAAGAGATGTCTGCTCCAGTGGAAGAAAGAAGAACGGAACCAGTGCCTATAGTACTTCCACCTGAAGAGGAACTGATTGAGCCAGAAACAAAGCACTCTGTTCGACCGCCCCAGCGACTCACCTACGACTCACCAGGACATAGCACTGAAGAGGCCGTCACCAAAGTGCGAAGGTTGCCCGAAGTGTCTGCTATGTTAGCTGAGGTAGCCCAAAGCATGAGTCAACTTGAGGAAGTGTATATAACCCACTGTATGCTTGCTGCTGAGCCTGTATATGTTACCTAAACTGTGTTGAAATGTAATGCAACTGTTGTACCTCCTTGGAGAGACCCAAGAGTTCTAGGAGGGGGAGAGTGTAGCGCTGGGTTTAATTCCCTGTCGTGGCAGTACCTATTTTTGGCCACCGGAGGGAGACAAGCGCGATGAGAGACATTGAACATTGGGACTACATTTCCCAGCATGCTTTGGGAGCGGACACAGGAAGTGGGTGGGACACAGACACTTACATCCTGAGCCTCGTGGAGAGAGCTGGCAGAGCTCGCCAGGGAGTGAGAGGAGCAAGACGCAGAGCAGCAGAACGAGACAGTGACTAGGCCGGAGCACAGCTGGGGCCTGACAGAGCTAAAGACCGGGTTATTCAGCCTTACCAGAGGAAGACCCAGTGATTCACAGGACTACCAGCGCTGATATTGAGGAAGCCGGAGGACCCCGAGTTAGGAGTACCGCAGATCGATTGGACAGGGAGAGCAGGCGGTGAACTGGATATCTTGCGGCAGCTACAGAAAGCCAGACAGCGGATCCAGTAACCAGGAGAACCCCAGTCAACATCGAGCGGAGAGACGCCTGGGTCGAGCGGAGCATCAAGTATCTGGCGGATGGGTGAGAGGCCTTCCAGGCCGTTGTGAAAATAAAGCACGCTGCTGTTTGTTTCCAAAACCCACAGGGCCCCAACTTGACTAGTCGAAGATACCTCATAAGCAATTCACTGGCCAGTAGAATATTGTACCCGGGTACCGTAACACACACACACACACTTACATTCTGGGACATAACCTGTGCGGGACTCACTCCCCAAACACAAAAGGGGTTAAAGATTTATTTTTATTTATTTTCCGCTGCGCGTTCCTCGAATTACGAAGCATCGTATTTCTTTTCCGCTGCGCGTTCCTCGAATTACGAAGCATCGTATCTCTTTTCCGCTGCGCGTTTCCCGCATTACGAAGTACTGTAAATATATATACGAACACCGTGTTATTCATTATATGCCATTTATTCTAGTAAACTATATAATTTATAAAATCTACAATGGTGCTGGAGTATATTTATTCCCTAGTGCGGGGAGACTGACCCGAGGTTCAAATTCAGCGGCTCCTCCGGGAGTGAGCGCTACATATGTTATTAGGGGCATTAGGATTTCCAGTAATTTTGCTTTGGCTGTTTGTGGACTGCTGTGCCTTATTAGTTTAGGTGCTCAGTATAGCGCATGACTGACTGTCCAATTTTAGTATCATCCATGGCTGCAGCCAAAATCATAATAAGCAACCCATATAAACACCGTAAACAAACACAGGGCCTCCCTATACACGCATGTGCCCTCACCATACACACAGTAGGAACTCACTATACATAGTGAAATCACACGTAGGACCTCGGTATAAGTCACGCTAATGATGTAGCTATCATACACCCTGAAATCACGAAATTCCTCTCTATAACACACTGAAATCACTAATGTAGTATAACACTAAGAGAATTAAAAAAAAAAAAAAAATTATATATATATATATATATATATTATAATAAACATAAAAGTAAAATAAAAACTTGCTATAACACGCTGTAATCACACAATAGAAACACACTGAAACCTAGCCATAGCACACGGGGACCCCACAAGGACCTAGCCATAGCACACGGAGACAACACAAAGGGAATGTAATCACACATAGGAACTTGATATAACACACTTAATCACTGGACATTAATCACTATAACTCTATAGTGTGCCGAATGAGAAAAGCACCATACGTGCATTGCTGAGTAACACCTTTAGTGGATTCTCAAGCAGCTTCACATGCTGGCCTTTTATGTGGGTTATGATTTACAGGGTTATTCAAAGAGCTGTGTGTTTTTAATAATGTTGGAGTAACCCCAAGGGCTAAGCAATAAATTGGTGAACAAATTAATTTGTATACTGTATTTAAGTTCACTATTTTAATTGTTGCAATTTTTAAAGTGACACAGCAGCAATGTACAATCTTTTGTTTTGAGCACTTGCTACAGTTGGGTAAATAATTATTTAGAACGGTAACTTTGTCTTTATTGAGGGAGAGGAGAGACTTATTTCAGGAATAGAGGAAACATGAGCAGTAACTCACTCATATTTCACACTTGTACCATCATCATAATAAAGCCTGCGAATGGATAAGTATTAAGTGTATTTATTCGGGGAATTTTAAGCTATGTTGATAATATACTATATGCGTGTGTGTGTAATCTATTGGGTTAAATACGCGCTAATTTATCCGTTCTAGTGATTTGCATTGTTAGCTAGAATATGCTCGTTGATATTTGCTTCACTTTGTAATACTTGATCAAACCTTATTATTTGTATAGTCTGTATGATCTTATAAACATAGGTAATCAGTGACCGCATGGCTGGCAGCCATCTTAAACCTCAAAAAGTCACATGTGCTTCTGCCAATGAGGAAGTGCTGCAGCAGTAACTGTACAATCTGTTTAAGCTTACATTTGCGCAACTAAATTAATCCAGATTGTTTCTGCCAGATTTATGAATATATAACAATCTAGGGATGCACCGATACCACTTTTTTAAGACCGAGTACGAGTACCGATACTTTTGTTCAAGTACTCACCGATACCAAGTACCGATACTTTTATTTTATGTCATGTGACGCTTTCCAATAAGAACAGACCTCCTATAAAGCCCCCATGTCTCATGGATATTGCCCCAGCTCATGGATATCCTGCCCCCCAGCTCATGGATAATTGCCCCCCAGCTCATGGATAATTGCCCCCAGCTCATGGAAATGCCCCCCCCAGCTCATGGATAATTGCCCCCCAGCTCATGGATAATTGCCCCCCCTGCTCATGGATATGCCTCCTGCTCATGGATATGCCCCCAGCTCATGGATATCCTGCCCCCCAGCTCATGGATATGCCCCCCAGCTCATGGATAATTGCCCCCCAGCTCATGGATAATTGCCCCCCAGCTCATGGATATCCTGCCCCCCAGCTCATGGATATCCTGCCCCCCAGCTCATGGATAATTGCCCCCCAGCTCATGGATATGCCCCCTGCTCATGGATATGCCCCCTGCTCATGGATAATTGACCCCCTGCTCATGGATAATGCCCCCCCCCGCACTCTCCACTCATACTTACCTTCCTTCAGCGACGCCGGGAAAGTCTTTGCGCGCACGCGCTCCTTGGAAGGTCCCCTGCCGCGACCACGTGGGACCATGTGATCGCAGCTGGGGTCCTTCCAACGAGCGCACGCACGGAAACTTTCCCGGCGTCGCTGAAGGAAGGTAAGTATGAGCGGAGACCAGCTGCAGGGCCTGTCCGAATGCTCTATCTGCATTCGGACAGGCCCTGCAGCTGCTCACTTTGTTTATACATACCTTCCTTCAGCGACGCCGGGAAAGTTTCCACGCGTGCGCTCATTGGAAGGACCCCAGCCGCGATCACATGGTCCCACGTGGTCGCGGCTGGGGACCTTCCAAGGAGCGCGCGCCGAAGACTTTCCCGGCGTCGCTGAAGGAAGGTAAGTATAAACAAAGGGCGGAGAGCAGCTGCAGGGCCTGTCCGAATGCAGATAGAGCATTCAGACAGCCGCCGCAGCCCCTCGGATACCGGCAAGCCGGCTCAATGCCGGCTTCCGGTATTGGAAAAAAATATCGGGGGTACTGTACGAGTACCAAGTACTCCTGCAGTACCCGGTATCGGCACCGATATCGATACTAGTATCGGTATCGGTGCAACCCTAACAATTACTAACCAAATACACATCTAAATGTGTCTGTTATAATTTCTGAAGAGGCTTATCAACTAAACAGTGATTCTGTATGTTAGCAAATGCTGTGTCATTAGGTTAGTTCGGTTGGTTTAACTTCGGGTCTATAGATTAATATACTAAGCAAGAATCAGTTTTATTGTGGACGGAGGTTAAAGACTTTCACATGTGCAGCTTGGTTCTATTGATAAGGGATTCCAGGGTTGAGGACTAATAAAATGGAGGACAATGCAGCCACTGGAGACGGCGTTATTTACATTTCGCAAGGGGACACATACATACAGAGGGGGAAGGTGCACAAACAATGGAGTAACTCTCAGATGCGAACAATGCATCAGATAACAGTGAGCTGGTGACCTTAGTTGCAGGGGGGAGGGGAGGGGCTGATGGAAGCATGTGAAAACATAAGGAATTCATTACTTACAGGGGGGTGTACACTATACAAAGACTGGATCGTAATACAGAGGTTACGCTATACAGAGGGAATACAATACTCTACAATGTAGGCTTGTAGGCTGCCACGCATGCGTTGAAGAGGCGGCTTTCTTGTGTCAAAAAAAGAAGCGAGAATAAAAGGTGAAGGCTGGCGGCTGCGCGGGCCACATGACGAGGTCTGGCGGGCCGGATTTGGCCCGCGGGCCTTGTGTTTGACACCCTTGCTCTACATGATACACAGAGCAAGGGAATGTAAGGAAAATACATACAAATAAACATTGGGACGGCCGTTTCTTTGCAGAGGCAATAAGTAAGGAAGATGTTTCTGTTAGCTATCATTCATTCAATCAGGTGGTGATTTTGGTAAGGGTAGCTGGCGAGGGTACAGAGTTACCTATGCTTGATCTAGAGGCAGCCTTCAGACCGTACCGCTGTGTCCAGGGGGTTTTCTTTTAATGGGGTGTAAATTCGATGGGTAATTTTATATCGATATCTGTTTACCCATTGGGGTGCGCAATATCCCGTGCTCCCTTTTTAAAGGCTTCCTACTTTTTTGCATTGCTTAGTGGAGAAGAGAGCGGGGAGGAGACGTATAGTACATTACTTGGACGATTTCATGGTAGCGGGTTCCAAAGGGACTGGAGAATGAGCTAGGATGGGGGGGGTTACAATATAAGTTTAGTTGATCGGGGAGAATTGTAGGTCGTTTGGGGGGAATGGCGAGACATTAAGATCAAATGGTCTAGTGTAATTTCTAATGGTGAGCAGGCAAATGGCCCAGGAGTGGATTCAATGGATGGGTGCAAAGCTTGGTGTTTCTGGAATTTTTTATTTTCCAATCGTCGGGGGCAATACCACTGTAGGGGATAGAATTAAAATATATATATATATATATATATATATATATAAAAAAAAAATAATAAAAAAAAAATAAAAATTTAACCACTTCGATGCTGAGGACGCGCTCAGCGCGTCCTCAGCATTCCCGCTGGTATGCGAGGACGCGCTGAGCGCGTCCTCCCATTGGGGTCAGCGTTCGGCCGGGTTCCGGCCGATCGCTGGCCGACATCTTGGATGTCGGCCAAGCCTCCGGGAACTCCCCCTGAGGACTTATCTCCACCGTTGGTGGCAGTTAAGGGTTAACTCTAGGACTGGCGTCATCGTGCTACGCACGATGACGCCAGTCCTAGAGTTAACCCTTAACTGCCACCAACGGTGGAGATAGGGTTCCAATGAACTCCCTATCTCCCGATCCGTGGCAGTTAGGGGTTAAATTTTGGTATGGTTGGATCGGCCAGTGCATGGCCGTTCCAACGATACCAAACATGAAAGTGAAAAAAGTTGTAAAAAAAAAAAAAAAATTAAAATAAAATTAAAGAAAAATTATAAAAAAAAAATAAACACTTTTCTTTTTTTTTTTTTGGTTTGTTAGTGTAGCAATATTGTTCCCATTTCAATTATAATGTGAACAATGATGCTGCACTAACGATTTTTGTATGCGGTGCGTTTGTTAAAAATAGTGTAATTTTCCCCAAAAAAAAATGTAACGAGACCCCATCTCTAATTTTTTTAACAAGCGCACCCCATACAAAATATAACCGCAATTGCTCGCATGTGTTAAAAATGTGAAAAAAAAACACTTTACACATTGTAAATTATTGAAAATACATATTTTATTGCATTTTTTGTTATAATATACAGACATGACATAACGTATACATATAATAATGACATATTATGAATCTACCGAGTCTGACGGAAAGAACGATATATAATATGTCTGGGTCATATACTAAAATAAGCTTCAAAACACGTTTAAACATGATGAGCAAAACAGGTAAAAATGACCTCAGCACAGGGGCGGGAAAAGCCTCAGCAGCGAAAGGGTTAAAAAAAAAACATCCCTCCCCCCCTTTTTTATTTTTGCATCTGATATTCAAGGTGTGGTGCAAGTGCTGAATAACATGTCTGCATCATCACCGCAGGTTGTAGCCTATGTCAGGTATTTGGTGTTGATATGTTTGAAAAGCAATATTAATTTCACGACAAATCACATACCGGGGGTAAGGAAGGTGGTGGCGGATACATTGTCCAGTTTCAGGTGGGATGTGTTCCAACATTTGGCACCGGGAGGGGAGGAGGGAAAAAAAAAAAATATATATATATATATATATATATAATAAAAAAAATAAAAAAATAAAAAAAATTTCCAGGGTGAGCACTGCCCTCTATTTCTTTGCCAGATGGGGAGCAGTTAGAGGACATCAATGATTTGGTGAGGAGACTGTTGTTGCAGAAGACATGGGCATCGTAGAGCAAGCAGTGAAAGGGTTGGATCGAGTTTTAAAGGGACAGAGGAGATAGGGCAGAATGTTGTTTTCAAATAGCTACTGAAGTTCGGCGGTAAGTCAATAAAGGACAGCTTGGAACTATTTAGTGGTATTTCATACTTTGCTCGGTTAAAGGAAGAGGAGGACTGGGCTAAACAATTCGTGGTGAGGAAGATCTTGACAGCAGAGTACAAGTAGGAGATAAAATGGAGCTGATAACAATCTTTGTAGGGCAGCATTTGTTTTAGTTTTACAGCTGCCCTAAGGATTGAGGAAACAATTGCTCTAGGTGCCCATGGTGGGGAAGTATGCCCAGTGGTATGTATGAAGGGATACTTGGAGGCGACTCCTTCAAACGGTCGCATGTTCTGGGGGCACAAGGCTGGTACTAACTTGTCCGGGTATCAATTCAAAATGGTTCCGCAGCAGGCCACGGAGGGGCTTGGTTGATAGGGGAATTACATTTGCCCCCATTCTTTCAGGATAGGAGCTGATGGTACTGAGGCAGAATTGGGTTACCCAAAGGATCGAATTAAAAAGATGGGGAGATGGAAATGGGAAGTGTATAGGAGATATGTGAGATCATTAAAGAAATGAAGGGAAACTTATGGGGAACAATTGTTTTGTTTTAATAATAATAATTTGTTTCCTTGTTTCGTTTGGTTTCTTTTCAGTTCGGGTACACTGTGTGTGTGTGTGCATTACAGTTAATAGTTTGCATTTTGGTTATTTGCAGGACGTGGAATGAGAGTGCGGATCCTGGGACACTCCTATGTGCACTGGATGGAGAGTCATGCTGCTGGCACCAAGAGAGGAGCGACCACGGGGTGCAGCGTAATTGAAGTAGGGATTAGATGGATAGGGAAGCAAGGTAGGGGGTGGGGCAGTTATTGGGAATAGCAAAGACATCCAGGAGAAAGAGGGGTAAGCCAGATATTATGGTACTACATTTAGGGGACAGCTAGAGAAGAGATAGATATTGTGAGTGGTGAAATAGCGGCCTGGCACGTGGGGATGCAATGGTAGGGGGAGGGTCTGCAGGGTACGGGGTGAGTGTGGTTTCGTACGGCCAAGCTCAGGTGCCTTCCTGGTTTGCAGATCCTCTCGGCCTGCTATTTGCGATATAAAGAGACCCCTGAGTAGACGCGTGGTCACGCTACTTAGCCACGTGGGGCCGCTATTTCTGGGCAATATGTGTGGTGCATTGCATTTGCCGATGTTATCTGGCAATGGTTTTGGAGCACCCCGAAATAGGAGCAAGAAGTGAGGAGTTCATTGAAGGAGTGATAAGGCTGGGAACACACTCGTCATTGAAGGCGCGATAAGGGCCTTTTGTGGGGTAAGAGGAAAGGTCACGTTTTTTTATTGGTGGCAGTAAAAAGAGGGTTCTCGTTTTTGGTGGCGGTGAAATAGACGGCCTGGCATGTGGAGGGCGATAGTGGGGGGAGGATCTGCAGGGTACGGGGTGAGTTGTGGTTTCATACGGCCAGGCTCAGGGGCTTTCCTGGTTTGCAGATCCTCTCGGCCTGCTATCTGCCATAAAAATACACTGAGCAGATGTGTGGTCATCCTGCTTAGCCACGTGGGGCGCTATTTCTGGGCAATGCTTGTGGTGCATTGCAGTTGCCAGTGTTATCTGGCTGCCAGTGTTATCTGGTGTAGCGTATTTGGCATACGAGGATCGATAATAATAATTCTGCCTTAGAGGCAAAGAATTTGGCCTTAAGTAATAAAAGACGTGACCTTTTTCAAAATGCCAATACTTTGTTGTGTTTTCATTTACGGGAAAGGGAGGGAGGGTCGGGTAGGGGGGCCTGGGGGGGTTAGTAGGTTTAAGAAGGTAACTTACATGGGAAAAAGTGTAAGAAGAGGATAAGGGTATAATTCTTTGTTCGAGAGAAAGACTAATTAGGAATGAAGGAGGTTTAAGGATTATCCCTGTATTGCACAAGAGTAAAGGAGGGAGAGTTTCCTTTGTCTATGGGATCAGGCTTTGTTTTATGAGCTGAAGCATGGCTCTTTGTGATTGGGTACAATGGGAAGATAAACAATGGAAAAGGAGGGGGAAGGGAGGATACAAGAGGCTGGGCGGGGGGCATTTTGGTATTGCAGTAATTTTTCTTTTACTCCCACCCAACCCACCCTGTTTTGTTTTCTCTTTCATAGATGCTGGTTCTCTACAACGTCGGAAAGGTCACACAGCACAAGCACCATGGATAGGGGCAATGGAGTGGTGATTCCACCACTCATGCAAGACCGCCCGTGGTTTCCCATATGGAAATATGCCATGTTGCATGAACCCGGTTCATGGTTTATACGGCCATGTCTGGGGAATTGTCTAAATATGGACATGGTTAGTCTACCTATTCCATCGAATTGTACACCATGTTACATGAAGCCAGCCTGTGGTTTTTGAAAGGCCAGGGTTGGGGGATTGCTCTTTGATTAAAAGTAGGGTTGCACCGATACCGATACTAGTATCGGGGCCGATACTGGGTACTGCAGGAGTACTTGGTACTCGTGCAGTACCCCCCGATATTTTTTCCGATACCGGAAGCCGGCATTGAGCCGGCTTGCCGGCATCCGAGGGGCTGCGGCCGCTGTCCGAATGCTCTATCGGCATTCGGACAGCCGCCCCTGGAGCTGCTCACGGCGATACTTACCTTCCTGGGCGCCTCCGAGAATGTCTCCGCGCGCACGCTCGTTGGAAGGACCCCAGCCGCGACCACGTGGGACCATGTGATCACGGCTGGGGTCCTTCCAAGGAGTGCGCGCACGGAAACTTTCCCGGCGTCGCTCAGGAAGGTAAGTATGAACACACTGAGCAGCTGCAGGGCCTGTCCGAATGCCGATAGAGCATTCAGACAGGCCCTGCAGCTGCTCTCCGCGATGATACTTACCTTCCAGGGCGACGCCGGGAAAGTTTCCCCGCGCGCGCTCCTTGGAAGGACCCCAGCCGTGATCACATGGTCCCACGTGGTCGCGGCAGGGGGCCTTCCAACGAGCGCGCACGCGGAGACATTCCCGGCGGCGCTCAGGAAGGTAAGTATCGGGGGGGGGTCCAAGCTGGGGGGCATACCTATGTGTGAGCTGGGGGGGCGTATCCAAGAGCTGGGGGGGCATATCCATGAGCTGGGGGGCATATCCATGAGCTGGGGGGCATAACCATGAGCTGTGGGGGCATAACCATGAGCTGGGGGGCATAACCATGAGCTGGGGGCATATCCATGAGCTGGAGGGCATAACCATGAGCTGGGGGGCATATCCATGAGCTGGGGGGCATAACCATGAGCTGGGGGGCATAACCATGAGCTGTGGGGGCATATCCATGAGCTGGGGGGCATAACCATGAGCTGGGGGGCATATCCATGAGCTGGGGGGCATAACCATGAGCTGGGGGCATATCCATGAGCTGGGGGGCATAACCATGTGTGAGCTGTGGGGGCATATCCATGAGCTGGGGGGCATAACCATGAGCTGGGGGGCATATCCATGAGCTGGGGGGCATAACCATGAGCTGGGGGCATATCCATGTGTGAGCTGGGGGGGCATAACCATGAGCTGGGGGGCATACCCATGAGCTGGGGGGCATACCCATGTGTGAGCTGGGGGGGCATATCCATGAGCTGGGGGGCATAACCATGTGTGAGCTGGGGGGCAAATCCATAAACTGGGGGGCATATCCATGTGTGAGCTGGGGGGCATACCATGTGTGAGCTGGGGGGCAAATCCATAAGCTGGGGGGCATATCCATGTGTGAGCTGGGGGCATATCCATGAGCTGGGGCAGTATGAATATATATATATCGGGGGGATATACATGTGAGCTGGGGGCATTTTTATATGGTCTGTTCTTATTGGAAAGCGCCACATGACATTAAAGAAAAGTATCGGTACTCGGTATCGGTGAGTACTTTTAAAAAGTATCGGTACTCGTACTCGGTCTTAAAAAAGTGGTATCGGCGCATCCCTAATTAAAAGCATGGTTTAGAGCAATTATTATCGATCAGATAAGTATCCCAAGTGGCTTGAAGCCAGTTGGTGGTTTTTTACAGCCACAACTGGGTGGATTGCGCTTAAATTGGGTACTTTACCATGTGGCAGGAAGCCAGCTGGTGGTTTGAACGGCCACAGCTGGGGGATTGCGCTTAAGATGGACATGGTTTAGGTTAGGGAGGAGCGGTGAAATAGGCGGCCTGGCATGTGGAGGGCGATAGTGGGGGGATGGTCTGCAGGGTACAGGGTGAGTTGTGGTTTCATACGGCCAGGCTCAGGTGCCTTCCTGGTTTGCAGATCCTCTCGGCCTGCTATCTGCCATAAAAATACACTGAGCAGACGTGTGGTCATCCTGCTTAGCCACGTGGGGCGCTATTTCTGGGCAATGCTTGTGGTGCATTGCAGTTGCCAGTGTTATCTGGCTGCCAGTGTTATCTGGTGTAGCGTATTTGGCATACGAGGATCGATAATAATAATTCTGCCTTAGAGGCAAAAAATTTGGCATTAAGTAATAAAAGACGTGACCTTTTTCAAAACGCCAATACTTTGTTGTGTTTTCATTTACGGGAAAGGGAGGGGGGTCGGGTAGGGGGGGCCTGGGGGGTTAGTAGGTTTAAGAAGGTAACTTACATGGGAAAAAGTGTAAGAAGAGGATAAGGGTATAATTCTTAATGTGCAGGGTGATACAATGTGAGCAGGATGTGACAGTATGTGCGGGGTGATACAATGTGAGCAGGATGTTACAGTATGTGCGGGGTGATACAATGTGAGCAGGATGTTACAGTATGTGCGGGGTGATACAATGTGAGCAGGATGTTACAGTATGTGCAGGGTGATACAATGTGAGCATGTTACAGTATGTGCGGGGTGATACAATGTGAGCAGGATGTTACAGTATGTGCGGGGTGATACAATGTGAGCAGGATGTTACAGTATGTGCGGGGTGATACAATGTGAGCAGGATGTTACAGTATGTGCGGGGTGATACAATGTGAGCAGGATGTTACAGTATGTGCGGGGTGATACAATGTGAGCAGGATGTTATTACAGTATGTGTGGGGTGATACAATGTGAGCAGGATGTTACAGTATGTGCGGGGTGATACAATGTGAGCAGGGTGTTACAGTATGTGCAGGTGATACAATGTGAGCAGGGTGTTACAGTATGTGCAGGGTGATACAATGTGAGCAGGATGTTACAGTATGTGCAGGGTGATACATTGTGAGCAGGATGTTACAGTATGTGCAGGGTGATACAATGTGAGCAGGGTGTTACAGTATGTGCAGGGTGATACAATGTGAGCAGGATGTTACAGTATGTGCAGGGTGATACATTGTGAGCAGGATGTTACAGTATGTGCAGGGTGATACAATGTGTGCAGGATGTTACAGTATGTGCAGGGTGATACAATGTGAACAGGATGTTACAGTATGTGCGGGGTGATACAATGTGAGCAGGGTGTTACAGTATGTGCAGGGTGATACAATGTGAGCAGGGTGTTACAGTATGTGCAGGTTGATACAATGTGAGCAGGGTGTTACAGTATGTGCAGGGTGATACAATGTGAGCAGGGTGTTACAGTATGTGCAGGGTGATACAATGTGAGCAGGATGTTACAATATGTGCAGGGCAATACAATGTGAGCAGGATGTTACAGTATGTGCAGGGTGATACAATGTGAGCAGGGTGTTACAGTATGTGCAGGGTGATACAATGTGAGCAGGATGTTACAGTATGTGCAGGGTGATACAATGTGAGCAGGATGTTACAGTATGTGCAGGGTGATACAATGTGAGCAGGGTGTTACAGTATGTGCAGGGTGATACAATGTGAGCAGGGTGTTACAGTATGTGCAGGTTGATACAATGTGAGCCGGGTGTTACAGTATGTGCAGGGTGATACAATGTGAGCAGGGTGTTACAGTATGTGCAGGGTGATACAATGTGAGCAGGATGTTACAGTATCTGCAGGGTGATACAATGTGAGCAGGGTGTTACAGTATGTGCAGGTTGATACAATGTGAGCAGGATGTTACAGTATGTGCAGGTTGATACAATGTGAGCAGGATGTTACAGTATGTGCAGGGCGATACAATGTGAGCAGGATGTTACAGTATGTGCAGGGTGATACAGTGTGAGCAGGATGTTACAGTATATGCAGGGTGATACAATGTGAGCAGGATGTTACAGTATATGCAGGGTGATACAATGTGAGCAGGGTGTAGCGCTCACTCCCGAAGGAGCCGCTGAAAATGAACCACGGGTCAGTCTCCCCGCACTAGGGAATAAATATACTCCAAGACAGTTGCGAGTTTTTATCATTTATATAGTTTACTAAAATATTTGAGCAGATGTCGAGACACGGTATTCACAAGTATTATTACAGTATTTTCGTATCACGGTAAAACGCGTAGCGGAAAAGAAACGAAACACGAGGCTTCGTATTTCGGAAAATAAAATATTCGCAACCGAACATAAAAGCAATGCAATTTCCCGATAGTTCAGAAAAGGGGACACGTAGCAAAAAACCCAAACATACAATCCCTTCGTATTACGGTAAACGCGCAGCGGAAAAAGAGGAAAAATATATTCGGAACGTATATTTATCTTTTAACCCCTTGTTCCGATTCGTAGAAGGAAATGAGTCCTGCACAGGTTAAATCCCAGAAATGTGAAAAGTGTATCTGTGTGTGTGTGTGGTACCCGGTACTGTTCAACTGGCCAGTGAGTTTAATAAAGAAAGGTCTTCGACTAGTCAGTTGGGGCCCTGTGGACTTGAAAGAGAAAACAGCAGAGCGTCTTTTAATCATACAACAGCCTTGGAGGCCTCTCACCCATCCGATGATTTCTTTAGGCTCCGCTGACCCAGGACGTCTCTCTCTCCGGATTTTGACTGGGGATACTAGCGGCCGATCCGTTGTCTAGCTTTACGCCGCTTGTCCAGCTCACCGCCTGCTCTCCGCTCGATTCCGCCGGTCTGCAGCAGTGTCTGGGCGCTGGGCGAGTCTCCTTCTCCTCAGGCTAGATGACCCCAAAACCGGAACAACAGGTCACCTCGGGCTTTGGGCCTAGATTCTCCCGCGATCTCCTCGTGCGTCTGCTTTCTCTGCTTCCCTAGCGCGCTCTGGAACGTTCTCCACGAGGCAGAGGATGTAAGTGTCCAGTCCCACCCACTTCCTGTCTTCTTGCAAAGCATGCCGGGCATTGTAGTCCCAATGTCCAGTATCTCTGATCGCGATAGTCTCCATCTTGTGGCCAAAAATAGGTACTGCCACAGCAAGATTTTACCACAGTGCTACACTCTCCTCCTCCTAAAACTCTTGGGTCTCTCCAAGGAGGTACAACAGTTACATTACATTTCCACAATATTTAAATACAATTTACACAACGTGTACAGGTTCAGCAGCATACAGGCAGTGAGTTAGGAACACTTCCTCAAGCTGACTCATATTTTGGGCTACCTCAGCTAGCATAGCAGACACTTCGGGCAACCTCCGCACCGTGGTGATGGCCTCTTCAGTGCTATGTCCTGGTGAGTCGTAGGTGAGTCGTTGGGGCGTCGAACAGAGCGTTTTGGTTCTGGCTCAATCAGTTCCTCTTCAGGTGGAAGTACTATAGGCGTTGGCTCAATTCTTCTCTCTATCACTGGAGCAGACGTTTCTTCAGAGTATGATCCCTCCAGTGAAGGCATAGAACCATAATCACCTGAGTAAGCTTCCGGAACTACCAAGATCCCCACATCCTCAGGGACTTCCAACTGAAATTCAAGAGGCTCAGGGATATCAACAGTCTCAGGGACTTCCAACAAGAATTCAGGAGCTTCAGGCCTCAAATTACTCTCCCATCGTTCAGGAACTGAGGTAATCTCTTCAGGCTCCGGTGAACGTATCCAGTCCAGACAGAAACTTTCTTCCTCACTGTCCCTTTCGCTCCCTTCGACAACCCGAGTCTGTTGAGACCGGGTAACAGGAGGCAAACATGGAACAGGCGGATTTGGCAGAGGCGGTTCATCCCCAACTGGCATTCTCACAGCCTCCCTCAAAGGTAACAAATGATTCCGGTGCCAGTTCTTGAGAGGCCCAGCCTTTCCATCCGGGCGAATCTGATACACTGGTATACCTGGTAGCTGTTTGCAGACAATGTAAACCTGGGAACTCCACCTATCCGCCAACTTGTGTCTTGCAGCAACACCCAAGTTCTTCAGTAGGACCCTATCACCAGGTTGTAGATCTTGTATCCGGACCTTCAAGTCATAGTTCCTTTTGTTTCTTTGCTCCCTGTTTCCCGAGGTCAACCGGGCCTGTTCAAATGCAGAAGCCAAATTTTTCCAAAGTCTATCCACGTAGTTTCTATGGGAAGCTACTGACGTCTGGTCTAGAGATAACCCAAATGCCAAATCAACCGGCAGTCGAGCCTCTCTTCCGAACATAAGACGGTACGGTGAATATCCAGTTGCATCGCTCTCCGTACTGTTATATGCATGCACCAGAGTAGCTATGTGACGACTCCAACTCTGCTTCTCCACATTCGACAAGGTCCCCAGCATGTTTAGCAGTGTGCGATTAAACCTTTCAGTCTGAGCATCACCTTGAGGGTGATATGGTGTGGTTCGGGTCTTTTGGATTCCCAACAGCTCTAACAACTGCCCCACCAGTCTGCTTTCAAAGTCTCTACCCTGATCCGAGTGTATCCTCCTTGGCAGTCCGTAGTGAACAAAGAACTTTTCCATCAACACCTTGGCTACAGTCGGAGTACGTTGATCTTTCGTGGAAAAAGCTTGGGCGTAACGAGTGAAATGATCAGTCACTATTAGAATGTTCCCTTGCCCACTAGCATCCGGCTCTAAGCACAAGAAGTCAATGCACACCAAATCCATGGGTCCCTGGCTCTGCAGATGGCTCATTGGAGCAGTTCGGGTCGGTAGAGTCTTTCTCTGAATACACCTCAGACAGGAATGACAATAGCTTTCTACTTCAGCCCTCATACAAGGCCAATAGAACCTATCTCGCACCAGCTTAAAAGTTCTCTCTGCACCCAAATGTCCATGCTCATCATGTAGTGATCGCAGCACACTCTCCCTATGTTTAGTAGGGAGGAATAACTGTTGAATCTCTTCAGAGTTGGTTGAGGGGCCCTTCGTAGACCACCCCATCCAACATCTTTAACCGCTCCCACTCTTTGTAGACCAATCTGGCTCCACTCAGGGAGTTGGTTAACAAAATCTCTCGCTGGTTTGCAGACAGGGCCTTTATGGTCAGGGCAATTAAAGGGTCTCTGGCCTGATCCGCTTTCAGGTCCTGTCTCGAAAAGGTAGGTAAACTTTCATCCCTTAACTGCGTAGGGTTACAGTAGAACTCAGGAACAGCCGCAGCCATAACTCCTATGGCCTCTGCTTCAATCCCTCCTTTGACCCGGCGCTCTGTTCCTTGACACAAAGCTTGCACCCCGTCTGGAGTCAACTGAGTCCATTCTGTAGTGTAGGGTCTTCTCGATAACGCATCAGTATCTCGATTATTCACCCCAGGGCGATACTTCAGGCTGAACCGAAACCCTGACAGAGCGGCCAACCACCGATGTCCCGTTGCGTCCAGTTTTGCGGTAGTAAGGATGTAGGTAAGAGGATTGTTATCCGTCTTGATCACGAACTCAGCTCCATACAGATAGTCTTTCAACTTGTCCACCACTGCCCACTTCAAGGCTAG
The DNA here is from genome assembly GCA_009667805.1 of Leptobrachium leishanense. Taxonomy (NCBI): domain Eukaryota; kingdom Metazoa; phylum Chordata; class Amphibia; order Anura; family Megophryidae; genus Leptobrachium; species Leptobrachium leishanense. Next base: position 37,223,748 of record CM019071.1, on the reverse strand, counting down.
GAACTCCAGCTTGTGAGTAGGATAGTTCTTCTCTGAAGGCGTAAGGCTTCGGCTCACGTACGCCACAGGCCTCAGCAATCCACCATACTCCTGATATAGGACTCCTCCCAGACCTTCTCGGCTGGCATCCACATGTAGTTCATACGGCTTGTGAGGGTCCGCATAGGCCAAAACAGTAGCTCGGGTTAGGCTCTCTTTCAGCTTTACGAAAGCTCCTTCACATTGACTGGTCCATTCACCTTGTATAGACTCTCGAGCTTTCCTTGGCCCCGGAGCTGACGGGTTTTTGTCAGAGACCTTGCAGCCTTCTTCTGTGGTTTCCTTCTGCAGGAGTTTGTTCAGTGGTTGGGCTATTTTCGCGAATCCTCCCACAAATCTTCGATAGTATGAACAGAATCCCAAGAAAGATCTAAGCTCAGTGACGTTTCGGGGTCTAGGCCAAGAAGCTACTGCCTCCAACTTCCGAGGGTCTGTTGAAACACCTTCCGCTGAGACCACATGTCCCAGATACGTAACAGATGGTAGGCAGAATTGGCATTTCTCCAGAGACAGTTTCAGCCCCTCTTCATGGAGCCTCTTCAAGACCTTCTCCAAACGTTGCTCATGTTCTTCCAGAGTCTTCCCAAACACAATTATGTCATCCAGGTACACTAATACTTCGATTAGATTCATATCCCCGACTGTCTTCTCCATCAACCGTTGGAACGTGGCTGGAGCCCCCGTAAGGCCTTGAGGCATCCTGTTGAATTCAAAGAACCCCAGTGGGCAGATGAACGCAGTTTTCTCCTTGTCTTCAGGATGCATTGGTATCTGGTGATACCCACTTCGCAGGTCTAGTACACTAAACCATTTTGCTCCAGACAAACACTGTAGGGCATCTTCAATCCGAGGAGTGGCATACTGATCGGGGATGGTTCTCTTTCTTTAGGCTCCGCTGACCCAGGACGTCTCTCCTCCGGATTTGTTCGAATGAGAAACTGATTTAGGAACGAAGGAGGTTTAAGAATTATCACTGTATATTGCACCAGAGGAAAGGGGAGTGAGTTGTTCCTTTGTTTATGGGATCAGGCGGGGGTGTCTTTGTTTTCATGGGCGGAAACAGGGCTCTTTGTGATTGGGTGCAACGGGGAGATAGACAATGGGAAGGAGGGGGAAGGGAGATTATAAAAGGATGTGCGTGAGACAAGTTTGGGATTGCAACTAATTTTCTTTTACTTACAGGTCACCTAGAATCGCTGGAATGTCTGGAAGGAAGAGGAGCGTCCCTAAGAAGTTTCTGGAAGGAGAGTCTCCATGGACAGCAGGACAGCAGGACTCGGCAGCGGGGACGAGGAAGACCCGATCTGGAGGAACAAGGCGTCAGGGGCAGGGAGTATCAGCAGGCGCAGCGGCTGCGGCGTCTCCTATTCCTGATATCTTTCCTCTTTCTCCTTCTGTCCCCTGTCCTCTGTCTCCCGTCTCATCCTCTTCTGCTCGTTCTGTCATTAACACCCAATACTCCCCTACTTCCCCCACTGCTTCTCCCACCTCTGCTCCCCGCGCTCGGCCCGCAACATATTCCCCCACCTCTGCTCCCCGCGCTCGGCCCGGATCATATTCCCCCACCTCTGCTCCCCGCGCTCGGCCCGCATTATGTGCCCCGCTGCATCGCTCTACGGGGGCAGGCGACCCGGCGGCCAAGCAGCAGCCCGGGCACAGTTATAGGTTGCCACCATCCCCTTATTTTTCCCCAGATGTCCCCGGGCAGGAGGGGGTGGGTTCCCAGCGCAAACCTGCGGCCTGCGATCACTCCATTGTTCATGCACAGTAGGGGGGGCGTCTCGTGCAGCAGCCGCCGCCATTTGCAGCATGCGAGCGGCGGCCATCTTCTTTTTTCCAGCGTGGGAATTTGCGCATGCCCAGTAGCCCCTCCGCTCGGTTTGATGACATCAGAGCTCCACCGTCACATGGTCAGGCACCATGTGAGCAGCCAGGAGCCAATCACAGCAAATCAGCGCCAAATTTGAATGGGGAAGCTGGCTGGGACAGTGGATATGGAGCCCGAGGACAGAGAGAGACTGCAGGGGCACTGGGCCATCAGGTACAGGGGGACAGAGGACATTTTCAAACAAGATTTAGCACGGGGGGGGGGGACCAGCTTGAAATAAGCCCCAAACCCACCCGTAATATGCGCAGCCAGAGAGACGCAGAGGGCAGCAGGGCTGACATGGTGCAGGGGGAGCGCAGTTCCCGGGTGGGGTCTGTGGGTAGGGGTTGTGGCTCGCCCAGTGGATTGCGGGATTTTGCAGGGGATGTTGTTCAGGGACAGGGCAGGGGGGCCCCCCCTTATTTTACCAGGATAGATCTTACGGAAATGGCCAGGTTTATGGGAAGGACAGCGCAGGCAATGTGTACGTCAGGCTTCAGGGAGAGCATCAGAATTTTCCTGCTAATACAATGGAGACATATACTGACATTGTGCAATTACAGGACACAGAGCGTGGTTCCAGGGCGTCCAGCCACGAGGAAAGGACACGGCATGGAGAAGAGAGACAGCGGTCAACAAGGTTTAAGGACATGGAGCGACCGGGAACCAGCAGAGGAGGAGCAAGCGGATCGCAGACGGGTGAATCGCAGACGGGTGACGGCTGCAAAGAAGGGTAAGAGGAAAAGTTTTGTTGATTCAAGTGATGTTTCAGAAACAGATTCTAGCTCTGATTCAGATTCAGAGGGGGGGAGAGGGGGGAGAACAAGAAGCTGTTTAGGATGGTTAAGAAGATGTGTAGAAAGCAGGGCAGTAGAGGAAGAGGGAACGAGTCAGACTCAGATGAGGGGGACAGCGGGTCTGACAGTGAGAGGGGAGTCTGAGTTTCAGGGGACGCGGTTACTTCCATTGTCGTCACATTTAAAGCCTAAAACAATCAGGAAGGCGCAGGAAGGGAGATATTTGGATTTATTCACCATTACGAGGGAGGCTGTGGCAGCAAGGGGGAGGGGGGGGAGCAGTCCAGAAAAAGGGGATCATTTATGGAATGGGTTAAGGGGTTCGCAGTTTATGCAGAATGTTTTTTGGGGAAACATCCCGGCCAGGTTAAAGGTATGTTGAGGTATTTGCATTTAATCACAGATTGTGCCACGGCGTACGGGGGGTTTTCATGGAGGGATTACGATGAGGAGTTTAGGAGGGGTAGTGTTGGAACGGGGAAAAAGGGGAGGAAGGAATTCGGGGTTAAGGTTTTGGATACATGGTCCAGGTTGGTGAGGGTGTATGATGGCCAGGGAGGGGGAGGGCAGGGGCTGAACAGGTCGGTGAAGAGGGAGACAAGGGAATGCTGGGCTTTTAATGAAAAAAGGTGTGAGAAGGGAATGGGGTGCAGGTACAAGCATATGTGTAGATTTTGCGGAGGGGGGCACCCAGGAGTTGATTGTAGGTGGAACAATGCGGGGAGGAACAATTCCTTTCGTCCCCCAGGTAAATGGTCAGGAGGGCATGCTGGGCCCAGCCAGAACACCGGTCCGGGTAGATGAGTTAGTGGAGGAGTTGAAAGGGTACCCGGACGTGGAGGATAGGGAGATACTGAGTAGCGGTTTTCGCGAGGGATTCAGAATACCGGTTATGGGGAATGTGATGGGGGGCAAGAGAGTAAGAAATTTGAAGTCAGCATATGAGCTACCGGAGGTCTTGAAGGAGAAGTTGGAGAAGGAGGTGTTACTAGGTAGGATGGCTGGTCCATTTGTAAAGTCGCCAATAGAGAAGCTGGTGATTTTGCCGCTGGGGGTTGTGCCTAAGAAGGAGAAGGGGAAATACAGGATGATCCAGCATTTGTCTTATCCGAGAGGGCAGTCTGTGAACGATGCTATAAGTCAGGAAGATTCTTCAGTTACCTACCAGTCGTTGGATCAGGCAGTGAGTTTGGTACGTGAGGCTGGACGGGGGGCTGAGTTGGTTTAGGTTGACATAGAATCGGCTTTCAGGCTTTTACCGTTGCATCCAGTTTTCGGTTGATGGGGTGTAAGTTAAATGGACAATTCTACATAGACAAATGTTTGCCCATGGGGTGTTCGATATCATGCGCTCACTTTGAAAGGTTTAGTACATTTTTGCACTGGTTGGTGGACGAAAAAGCAGGATGTAAGAGTATGGTGCATTATTTGGATGACTTCATGATAGTGGGCACCAAAGGGACAGGAGAATGTGGAGGTGCTGTTAAGGATGTTTGGCCAGCTAGGGGTCCCGGTGGCGGAGGACAAGTCAGAAGGGCCCTGTGTTAAGTTGACGTTTTTGGGCATCGAGATTGATTCGGTGAACCAGCTATGCAGGTTGCCGGAAGATAAGGTGGCGAAACTAAGGTTGGCTATTCGGCAGGCAATGGAAATGGAGAAAATCAAGCTTAGGGAGTTGCAGAAGCTGTTGGGTTTGCTGAATTTTGCATGTAGGGTGATTCCAGTTGGCAGGATATTCAAGAGGCGGATGGAAATTTGTACCAGGGGGGTCACCAAGCCGAATTTCAGGATTAGGGTAAACCAGCAGGTTAAGGAGGATTTGGGAGTGTGGGATTTCTTCTTGAGAGATTTCAATGGAGTGAGAATCTGGGAGGAGAGGGTCACAGCGGAAGAGATACAGCTTTTTACAGATGCCGCGGGAGCTTCTGGTTTTGGGGCATACTTGAGTGGAAGATGGTGTGCTGGGGAATGGCCGGAGGAGTGGATTCAGAGAGGTTGGATTACAAATTTGGTGTTGCTGGAACTCTTTCCAATTGTGGCAGCGGTTCAGTTGTGGGGGAAAGAACTGGCGAATAAAAGCATTTTGTTTTGGTCAGATAATCAGGGTGTGGTCCAGGTGCTGAATAGCATGTCAGCATCATCTCCTCAGGTTATAGCCTATGTTAGGTACTTGGTGTTGTTATGTTTGCAGAACAATATAAACTTTAGGGCTAAACATATTCCGGGGGTGGAAAATGTGGTGGCGGATGCATTGTCTCGGTTCAAGTGGGATGTTTTCAGGCGGTTGGCGCCGGAAGCGAATCTGCAAGGTGAAGGCTGCCCTTCATTTCTTTGGCAGATTGGGAACAGATAGAGGTCATCAGTGAGTTGGTGAGGAGATCGTTGGCACCAAAGACGTGGGTATCGTACAGCAAACATTGGAGGGAATGGAGCGACTTTAGAAGGAGTCGGGAAGGGGGAGCAGATAGGTGTTCTTAGAATACTTGGAGAATTTAAGGGGTAAGGGGATAAAGAGGGGATTACTAGGAAATATTTTAGCTGGTATTTCGTACTTTGCTCGGTTAAGGGAAGAGAGGGATGTTACTAAAAGATTTGTGGTTAGGAAGATTTTGAGAGGATGGGGTACAATGGGGGACAGGTGCAGTGATAAGAGGGAGCCGATAACGCGAGAGAGACTGGTAGCTTTGGGGCGAATACTTGGCAAGGTCTGTAAGGATGGGTATGAGGCCAAGCTGTTTAGGGCGGCTTTTGTTTTATCTTTTTCAATGGCTTTAAGGATCGGGGAGCTGGTTGCTCCAAGCAGACATTCCACCCAGTCAGGTTTAATGAGGGAGGACGTGAGAGTGACAGAGGGGGCCGTGTTGGTGTTAATAAGGAAATCGAAAACGGATAGAGAAGGAAAGGGGGTGTGGGTCGCTGCTAGGGCGCAGGCTGGGGAAGTTTGTCCATGGGGATGTGTGAGGGGATACTTGGAGGTGGCTCCGGCAACGGGACACATGTTTCTGAGGCACAAGGATGGTACTAACTTATCGCAGTACCAATTCAAGACCGTTTTGCGCAAGGCTGTTGAGAGTCTTGGTTGGAAAGGGAGTTGCATTGCTCCTCATTCATTCAGGATAGGGGCAGCTACCACAGCAGCGGAACTGGGTTGCCCTACAGAGCAAATTAAAAAATTAGGCAGATGGAAATCAGAGGCGTATAGGCGGTATGTGAGGCCTTTAAGGAAGTGAGGGGTTGTCATATACAGCGGGAGGGGAAAGGGAGGGAGAGAAAAAAAATAAAAGGACAAATAAATAAATAAATTTGATTTTGCTTTGTGATTGGTGAAATGGTGGTTAATATGTTCCTTTTTTGTTTCTTTTTTCCCAGGTCGGGCAATGAGAGTCTGGGTCCTGGGACACTCCTACGTGCACTGGGCGGCAAGTTATGCTGCAGGCGCAAGGAAGGGAGTGAACCTGGGGTTCAGTCTCCAGGAAGTAGGGATTAGATGGGTAGGAATGAGGGGTATGAGGTGGAATCAGTTGATAGAAGTAGCACAGACGTCCAGGAGAAAATGGGGCAGGCCAGATGTTATGATAATACATTTAGGTGGTAACGATATTGGCAGTATGCCAGTTCATGTACTTCAGGAGTTAGTGATGGAGACTTTTAGGTGGTTTGGGAGGGAGTGGCCAGATGTTAAGATTGTCTGGTCTAGCGCGATTTCTAGGCTGACATGGAGAAATTGTAGAGATAGGAGGGCAGGGTGTAGAGGTAGGAAAAAATTGAATCAGGCAGCGAAGAAGGCAGTGAAGGAAATAGGGGGAAGGATTTTGGAACACACAGGCATAAAGACAATTAATGAGGAGTTGTTCCGGAGGGACGGGGTCCACCTATCGGAGGCCGGTAACGGACTCTTCACTGAAGGCATCGAAGCCATGATAAGGAGTTTGTTGTGAGGTAAGAGGAAAAGGTCACGGGTTTTTTATTTGGTGGCAGTAAAAAGAGGGTCCTCGTTTTTGGTGGCGGCGAAATAGGCGGCCTGGCACGTGGAGGGCGATAGTGGGGGGATGATCTGCAGGGTACGGGGTGAGTGTGGTTCGTACGGCCAAGCTCAAGTGCCTTTCTGGTTTGCAGATCCTCTCGGCCTGCTATCTGCCATAAAATAAACTGAGCAGATGTGTGGTCAGCCTGCTTAGCCACGTGGGGCGCTATTTCTGGGCAATGCTTGTGGTGCATTGCAGTTGCCAGTGTTATCTGGCTGCCAGTGTTATCTGGTGTAGGAATTTGGCATACGAGGATCGATAATAATAATTCTGCCTTAGAGGCAAAGAATTTGGCCTTAAGTAATAAAAGACGTGACCTTTTCTAAATGCCAATACTTTGTTGTGTTTTTATTTACGGGAAGGGGAAGGGAGGGCCTGGAGGGGGGGTTAGGTTTAAGAGGTAACTTACATGGGAGAAGATGTAAGAAGAGAATAGGGGTATAATTCTTAGTTCGAATGAGAAACTGATTTAGGAACGAAGGAGGTTTAAGAATTATCACTGTATATTACACAAGAGGAAAGGGGAGTGAGTTGTTCCTTTGTTTATGGGATCAGGGGGTGTCTTTGTTTTCATGGGCGGAAACATGGCTCTTTGTGATTGGGTGCAACGGGGAGATAGACAATGGGAAGGAGGGGGAAGGGAGATTATAAAAGGATGTGCGTGAGACAAGTTTGGGATTGCAACTAATTTTCTTTTACTCCCACCCAACCCACCCTGTTTTGTTTTCTTTTTCAGAGATGCTGGTTCTCTACAACGTCGGAAAGGTCACGCAGCAGAAGCACCACAGATAGGGGCAATGGAGTGGTGATTTCACTACTCATGCAAGACCGCCTGTGGTTTCCCATATGGAAATATGCCGTGTTGCATGAACCTGGTTCATGGTTTAAATGGCCGTGTCTGGGGGATTGTATAAATATCGACATGGTTAGTCTAACTATTGCATCAAGTGATACACCATGTTACATGAAGCCAGCCCGAGGTTTTTTGAACGGCCAGGGTTGGGGGATTGTCTTTGATTAAAAGCATGGTTAGAGTAGTTATTATCGATCAGACAGTATCCCAAGATTTGGGTACTTTACCATGTGGCAGGAAGCCAGCTGGTGGTTTGTTCGGCCACAGCTGGGGGATTGCGCTTTAAAGATGGACATGGTTTAGGTTACGAGGAGCGGCGAAATAGGCGGCCTGGCACGTGGAGGGCGATAGTGGGGGGATGGTCTGCAGGGTACGGGGTGAGTGTGGTTCGTACGGCCAAGCTCAAGTGCCTTTCTGGTTTGCAGATCCTCTCGGCCTGCTATCTGCCATAAAATAAACTGAGCAGATGTGTGGTCAGCCTGCTTAGCCACGTGGGGCGCTATTTCTGGGCAATGCTTGTGGTGCATTGCAGTTGCCAGTGTTATCTGGTGTAGGAATTTGGCATACGAGGATCGATAATAATAATTCTGCCTTAGAGGCAAAGAATTTGGCCTTAAGTAATAAAAGACGTGACCTTTTCTAAATGCCAATACTTTGTTGTGTTTTTATTTACGGGAAGGGGGGCCTGGAGGGGGGGGGGTGAGGTTCAAGAGGGAAACTTACATGGGAGAAGATGTAAGAAGAGTATAGGGGTATAATTCTTATGACTGAGGATACTAGCGGCCGGATCCGTTGTCTAGCTTTACGCCGCTTGTCCAGCTCACCACCTGCTCTCCGCTCGATTCCGCCGGTCTGCAGCAGTGTCTGGGCGCTGGGGGCGAGTCTCCTTCTCCTCAGGCTAGGTGACCCCAAAACCGGAACAACAGGTCACCCTCGGGCTTTGGGCCTAGATTCTCCCACGATCTCCTCGGTGCGTCTGCTTTCTCTTCTTCCCTAGCGCGCTCTGGAACTTTCTCCACGAGGCAGAGGATGTAAGTGTCCAGTCCCCACCCACTTCCTGTCTTCTTGCAAAGCATGCCGGGCATTGTAGTCCCAATGTCCAGTATCTCTGATCGCGATAGTCTCCATCTTGTGGCCAAAAATAGGTACTGCCACAGCAAGATTTTACCACAGCGCTACAAGGGTGTTACAGTATGTGCAGGTGATACAATGTGAGCAGGATGTTACAGTATGTGCAGGTGATACAATGTGAGCAGGGTGTTACAGTATGTGCAGGTGATACAATGTGAGCAGGGTGTTACAGTATGTGCAGGTTGATACAATGTGAGCAGGGTGTTACAGTATGTGCAGGTGATACAATGTGAGCAGGGTGTTACAGTATGTGCAGGGTGATACAATGTGAGCAGGATGTTACAGTATGTGCAGGGTGATACAATGTGAGCAGGATGTTACAGTATGTGCAGGTGATACAATGTGAGCAGGGTGTTACAGTATGTGCAGGTGATACAATGTGAGCAGGATGTTACAGTATGTGCAGGTGATACAATGTGAGCAGGGTGTTACAGTATGTGCAGGTGATACAATGTGAGCAGGGTGTTACAGTATGTGCAGGTTGATACAATGTGAGCAGGGTGTTACAGTATGTGCAGGTGATACAATGTGAGCAGGGTGTTACAGTATGTGCAGGGTGATACAATGTGAGCAGGATGTTACAGTATGTGCAGGGTGATACAATGTGAGCAGGATGTTACAGTATGTGCAGGGTGATACAATGTGAGCAGGATGTTACAGTATGTGCAGGGTGATACAATGTGAGCAGGATGTTACAGTATGTGCAGGGTGATACAATGTGAGCAGGATGTTACAGTATGTGCAGGTTGATACAATGTGAGCAGGATGTTACAGTATGTGCAGGGTGATACAATGTGAGCAGGATGTTACAGTATGTGCAGGGTGATACAATGTGTGCAGGATGTTACAGTATGTGCAGGGTGATACAATGTGAGCAGGATGTTACAGTATGTGCAGGGTGATACAATGTGAGCAGGATGTTACAGTATGTGCAGGGTGATACAATGTGAGCAGGATGTTACAGTATGTGCAGGTTGATACAATGTGAGCAGGATGATACTTCGCTGCAGAGGGATTTAGATAGATTGGGGGACTGGGCACTTAAATGGCAGATGAGATTTAATGTAGATAAATGCAAAGTTATGCACTTTGGAGTGAAGAACACACAAGCAATTTATACCCTAAATGGTACGGAGTTAGGGAAATCCAAGCAGGAGAAGGATTTGGGAATAATCATAGACTTCAAACTAAGTAACAATGTGCAATGTCAAACAGCAGCTGCCAAGGCCAGCAAGGTACTGGCATGCATTAAAAGGGGAGTTCACTCACGGGATGAAAACATAATTTTGCCTCTGTATAAATCAATGGTCAGGCCGCACCTTGAATATGCCGTGTGATTTTGGGCACCTGTCTTAAAAAAAGATATTATATCGTTAGAAAAAGTGCAGAGACGGGCAACTAAATTAATAAGGGGAATGGAAGGGTTAAATTATGAGGCAAGACTAACAAGCTTAAACCTGTTTAGTTTAGAGAAACGGCGCCTTAGAGGGGATCTGATAACCTTATATAAATATAATACGGGGCCATTATCAACCATTGTCTGATAACCTATTCATTAACAGGACTATACACAGGACAAGGGGTCATCCATTTAGACTGGAAGAAAGAAAATTCCACCTAAAGCATAGGAAGGGTTATTTTACGGTGAGAACAATAAAGCTGTGGAATTCTCTGCCTGTTGAGGTGGTTGGGTCAGAGTCTGTACAGACTTTTAAAAAACGACTGGATGACTTCCTGCAGACACAGAATATTAAGGGTTATAATATTTAATATGTGGGTAAAAGCTTCTTGATCCAAGGAGAAATCTGACGCCATCTGGGGGCAAGAAGGAATGTTTCCCCAGTATGTTGCATATTGGCAAGCATTTCAGACTGGGTTTATTGCCTTCTTTTGGATCAACAGCAGTAGGTTATGTGGGAGAGGCTGAACCCGATGGACGCATGTCTTTTTCCGCCGAATAATCCGCCGAATCAATCCGATAAACTGCCGAATCAATCCGATAAACCGCCTAAAATCCGCCGAATCAATACGATAATCCGCCGAATCAATCCGATAAACCGCTGAATCAATCTGATAAACCGCCTAAAATCCACCAAATCAATCCGATAATCCACTGAATCAATCCGATAATCCGCCGAATCAATCCGATAAACCGCCTAATCAATCCGATAAACCGCCTAAAATCTGCCGAATCAATCCGATAAACCGCCGAATCAATCTGATAAACCGCCTAAAATCCGCCGAATCAATCCGATAAACCGCTTAAAATCCACCGAATCAATCCGATAATCCGCCGAATCAATCCGATAAACCGCCGAATCAATCCGATAAACCACCTAAAATCTGCCGAATCAATCCGATAATCCGCCAAATGAATCCGATAAACCGCCGAATCAATCTGATAAACCGCCTAAAATCTGCTTAATCAATCCGATAAACCGCTGAATCAATCCGATAAATCGCCGAATCAATCCGATAAACCGCCTAAAATCTGCCGAATCAATCCGATAAACCGCAGAATCAATCCGATAAACCGCCTAAAATCCGCCGAATCAATTCGATAATCCTCCAAATCAATCTGATAAACCGCTGAATCAATCCGATAAAACGCCGAATCAGTCCGATAAACCGCCAAATCAATCCGAAAAACCTTCTAAAATCTGACGAATCAATCCAATAATCCGCCGAATCAATCTGATAAACCGCCTAAAATCCGCCGAATCAATCTGATAAACCACCTAAAAATGCCTAAAAAAAAATTGCATGAAAATGCCTGGAAATGATATATATAATCCCACGAATAATAACAATATAATGGTCTGTTACAGAATAAAAAAAAAACTCAGATGCCTAAATTTTTTTCCCAAAAAATAAAGAGACTTTTTGCTGAAAATGAAAAAAAGAAATGGTTGAATAATTTTTTAAAATTAGAACGGGAATATTTTTAACATTGAAGCCTATAGGATTCGCCTGATTAAACCTGTCGAATGAAACCACTGAACATCAGGGCATTTCACTGACATTTCTCTGCTGTTCAATGTGATTAGATTAACCATTGCTTCTCTATGGGGGATTCCACTGCCGCCGAACAGGCACCGTATTTCACATTTCTGTGCATACACGCTCCTGAGATGCAAATCCGGCCCTGTGAATAGCCCAATGGCCACGAAAATGCACCGCTTCGGCGGCAAATAACCCCTGAAATCTCATCTGATAATACTCAGAAGAGGTGCAACACCCCCACCCCGAAATATCACATGTCATACAGGGTTATTCAAAGAGATCCGAATTGCTTGAGAAAGGTACCGAATAGTGAAAATCAGCGTTCGGTTACCTTTCTTGAGCATTCGGCTATCCAGAGAGCAGGCAATTCCCAAATCCTGGCGAATTGCCTGAACATACGGTGCCTGTTCGGTGGCAGTGAATCCCCATGAAAAAGCACTGCTTGGGCTATTCAGAGAACACAAACCAGCAGTGAAAGGTTCCCCTAATGCCCTGCCATTCGGTGGTTTCATTCGGCAGGTTTATTCAGGAGAATCCCATAGACTTCAATGTTAAAAATATTCCCGTTTTAATTCAATATCTAATAAACCGTTTATTATTCGATCCCAACTCTCCATCCAACTACCGCCCTGTATCCCTGCTTCCCTTCACATCAAAGCTCTTATAAAAACTAGTCTTCAACCGCCTCTCCCTCTTCCTGTCCTCCAATTCCCTACTTGACCCCCTGCAATCTGGCTTCCGTCCCCTACACTCAACTGAAACTGCCCTCACCAAAGTCACCAACGACCTCCTAACTGCTAAAAAACACGGCCACTATTCTATTCTCATCCTGCTTGACCTCTCGGCTGCTTTTGACACTGTTGACCACCCCTCCTTCTACTGACCTCAACTCTCTGGGTCTCGGTGACACTGCACTCGCTTGGGTCGAATCCTATTTATCCAACAGGTCCTTCTGTGTGTCCTTTGCTGGTAACTCCTCCTCTTCATTGCCTCTATCTGTTGGTGTACCTCAAGGCTCTGTCCTTGGTCCTCTGCTCTTTTCCATCTACACCTCCTCCCTGGGCAAAATCATCAACAGCTTTGGCTTTAATTACCACCTCTACGCTGATGACACTCAGATCTACCTCTCTACCCCTGATCTCTCTCCCCCTGTCCTTTCAAAAGTCAGTGACTGTTTATCTGGCATCTCCTCCTGGATGGCCTCCCACCACCTAAAGATCAACATGTCAAAGACTGAGCTCCTACTTATTCCTCCCTCCAATGCCTCCCCACCTCCTGACTTCTCTATCACGGTGGAGGGTATCACCATTTCCCCATCAAACCAAGTTCGCTGTCTTGGAGTTACACTTGACTCTGCTCTTTCCTTCATCCCCCACATCCAGTCTCTTTCCTCCTCCTGCCGATACCAACTGCGTAATATTTCAGAATTCGGCCATTTCTTACCGCTGTCACCACAAAACAACTCATACACGCCCTGGTAATCTCCCGACTCGACTATTGCAATAATCTCTTATCTGGCCTCCCTCTGTCCCACCTCTCCCCCTACAATCCATCCTGAACGCCTCCGCCAGGCTAATTCACCTCACCCGCCGCTCTGTCTCTGCCGCTCCCCTCTGCGAGTCCCTTCACTGGCTCCCCATCCACTGCAGAATTAAGTTCAAAATCCTTATCCTTACCTACAAAACCCTCACTAACTCAGCGCCCCACTACCTGTCCTCACTAATCACAAATACACCCCAGCCCGCTCCCTAAGGTCAAACAGTGACCTGCGCCTAGCTTCTCCCCGCATCACCTCTTCCCATGATAGACTGCAGGATTTCTCACGCGCAGCCCCCACTCTCTGGAACGCTCTCCCTCGTACTGTCAGACTTTCCCCTAACTTCTCTTCCTTCAAACGCTCCCTTAAAACGTTCCTATTTAGGGAAGCCGACCCCCAACTCACTGACGCAACATCAATCACTCTCACCTTACAGTCCTCTCCTCCTGTTTCCAACCCCACCCTCCCAGATTGTGAGTTCCTACGGGAATAGGGCCCTCATCTCCTCCTGTACTGTTTGTCAAATGTTGTTCAATGTATTGTAACCCTGTCTATACTGTGCTTATTGTACAGCGCTGCGGAATATGCTGGCGCTTTATAAATAATGAATAATAATAATATTAATTATAAAATTCTGCAGCAAAAAGTCTCTTTATTTATAGATTTTTTAGGATATTTTAAGCATTTTTCTGAATTTTTTTTGTACTTCTTTTTTCGGTAACTTCCCTTTTTATTATCATTCGTTGGATTTTATATGTAAATTGCAGACATTTTCATTCAGTAGTTTCTTTGCAGCGTTTCACTTTTCAAACATTCACACAAACTGTTTTACTAATTTATTCACTTCGCTCTGTTTGCGGTGTCGGCTTTTTCCGTCGGCTTCGCTGCGGGTGTTCGGCTCCTGCTCGGGTTTTTCCGTGGTTTTCGCAGGTTAACCCTTTCGCTGCTGAGGCTTTTCCCGCCCCTGTGCTGAGGTCATTTTTTACCTGTTTTGCGCATCATGTTTAAACGTGTTTTGAAGGCTTATTTTAGTATATGACATCGACATATTATATATCGTTCTTTCCGTCAGACTCGGTAGATTCATAATATGTCATTATTATATGTATACGTTATGTCATGTTTGTATATTATAACAAAAAATGCAATAAAATATGTATTTTCAATAATTTACAGCGTGTAAAGTGTTTTTTTCCACATTTTAACATGCGAGCAATTGCGGATATATTTTGTATGGGGTGCGCTTGTTAAAAAAATTAGAGATGGGGTCTCGTTACATTTTTTTTTGGGGAAAATGACACCATTTTTAACAAACGCACCGCATACAAAAATCGTTAATGCAGCATCATTGTTCACATTATAATTGAAATGGGAACAATATTGCTGCATTAACAAAACAAAACAAAAAAAAAAAGTGTTTATTTTTTTTTTATTATTTTTTTTTTTTAATTTTTTTTATTTTTATTTTTTTTTTTTTTTTTTTTTTTTTACAATTTTTTTTACTTTCATGTTTGGTATCGTTGGAACGGCCATGCTCTGGCCGATCCAACGATATCAAAATTTAACCCCTAACTGCCACGGATCGGGAGATAGGGAGTTCATTGGAACTCCCTATCTCCACACTTCGTGGCAGTTAGGGGTTAATGCTAGGACTGGCGTCATCGTGCTGCGCACGATGACGCCAGTCCTCTGGGGGAGTTCCCGGAAGCTTGGCCGACATCCAAGATGTCGGCCAGCTCCCGGAAGGATCGCAAATCGGCGCTTTTCAGCGCCGATTTGCGATCCAGCTCCACAGGGGTTAATGCCAGGCATCATTTGGAAGGGCAGGCTGTGCCCTTCCAAATGATGCCTGGGTTAAGCCCCTGTGAGCCGCCGATCGGGAGGGAGAGAGGTCCGAAGGACCTCCCCCCCTCCCTTTCAGGCGCCTCCTCCGCACATGCGGGGGGGCGCCTGAATTATGTGTCATCGCGGGGGCGCGATGACACATAATAATGGCGGCCACTGCTCCGGATGCCGGGCTGACATCCAGGATGTCAGCCCGCACCGGAGGGGCCAGCGATCGGCCGGACCCGGCGAACGCTGACCCCAATGCGAGGACGCGCTCAGCGCGTCCTCCGCATACCAGCGGGAATGCTGAGGACGCGCTGAGCGCGTCCTTAGCATTCAAGTGGTTAATCCAGATGTTTTTGAGGGTTTTCGGCGTGCATTCGGCGGGTTTGTGGTTAGTTTTCGTCAGGTTTGCAGCAGCTTTTCCCTGCAATTCGGGGACCCTGTGCTGTTTGCTGAATACACCGCAGGGTCACCGAAATGGGATCGGCAAAAGGAACCGAATTGAAGAGAACGAAAAGTCACCGAACGTGCAGTGACTTTTCGAATCTCTTTGAATAACCCTGATAGATTACATGCATCATGCAGTTTGATCCACGGCCACCAGAGAGCGCCCTCGCCGCGCAAACCATCATTACCAACATAACACTGCGCGCGTTATATACAGTGCGTTTAATGCACCATGATGAGGAAGACACAGCCCAGACTCCATACAGGACATAAGGATGATGAGAGTTATAGTCACTAGATATCAAAGCGTCTCACTTGGGTTTTCCAATATTTTTTTAAAAATAAACTTCTGTCATAACATCAGTGTGGGCGTCATGGACTCCATTATTACCGGTGTGTGGGTGTGTTTTTAGGGGTTCCTCCATATATTCAGGGTGTGCGGTGGTTTTTAGGGGCTCCTCCATATATTCAGGGTGTGCGGGTGTTTTTAGGGGTTCCTCCATATATTCAGGGTGTGCGGGTGTGTTTTTAGGGGTTCCTCAATATATTCAGGGTGTACGGGTGTGTTTTTAGGGGCCCCTCCATATATTCAGGGTGTGCGGGTGTGTTTTTAGGGGCCCCTCCATATATTCAGGGTGTGCGGGTGTGTTTTTATAGGTTCTTCCTCCATATATTCAGGGTGTGCGGGTGTCTTTTTAGGGGTTCCTCCATATATTCAGGGTGTGTGGGTGTGTGTTTTTAGGGGTTCCTCCATATTTCAGGGTGTGGGGTGGGTGTCTTTTTAGGGGTTCCTCCATATATTCAGGGTGTGCGGGTGTGTTTTTAGGGGTTCCTCCATATATTCAGGGTGTGCGGGTGTGTTTTTAGGGGGTTCATATATTCAGGGTGTGCGGGTGTGTTTTTAGGGGCTCCTCCATATATTCAGGATGTGCGGGTGTGTTTTTAGGGGTTCCTCCATATATTCAGGGTGTGTTTTTAGGGGTTCTCCATATATTCAGGGTGTGCGGGTGTGTTTTTAAGGGCTCCTCCATATATTCAGGGTGTGGGTGTGTGTGTTTTTAGGGGCTCCTCCATATATTCAGGGTGTGCGGGTGTGTTTTTAGGGGATAATCCATATATCATGGTGTGCGGGTGTGTTTTTAGGGGTTCTCCATATATTCAGGGTGTGCGGGTGTGTTTTTAGGGGCTCCTCCATATATTCAGGGTGTGCGGTGTGTTTTTAGGGGCCCCTCCATATATTCAGGGTGTGTGGGTGTGTTTTTAGGGGTTCCTCCATATATTCAGGGTGTGCGGGTGGTTTTAGGGGTTCCTCCATATATCAGGTTGTCCTCATATACTAATACGTGTGTGGGGTGTGTTTTTAGGGGTTCCTCCATATATTCAGGGGTGCGGGTGTGTTTTTAGGGGCTCCTCCATATATTCAGGGTGTGCGGGTGTTTTTAGGGGCCCTCCATATATTCAGGATGTGCGGGTGTGTTTTTAGGGGCTCCTCCATATATTCAGGGTGTGCGGGTGTCTTTTTAGGGGTTCCTCCATAATTCAGGATGTGCGGGTGTGTTTTTAGGGGCTCCTCCATATATTCAGGGTGTGCGGGTGTGTTTTTAGGGGCTCCTCCATATTTCAGGGTGTGTGCGGGTGTCTTTTTAGGGGTTCCTCCATATATTCAGGATGTGCGGGCGGTGTGTTTTTAGGGGCTCCTCCATATATTCAGGGTGTGCGGGTGTGTTTTTAGGGGTTCCTCCATATATTCAGGGTGTGCGGGTATGTTTTTAGGGGTTCCTCCATATATTCAGGTGTGTGGGTGTGTTTTTAGGGTTCCTCCATATATTCAGGGTGTGTGGGTGTGTTTTTAGGGGTTCCTCCATATATTCAGGGTGTGCGGGTATGTTTTTAGGGGTTCCTCCATATATTCAGGGTGTGTGGTGTGTTTTTAGGGGTCCCTCCATATATTCAGGGTGTGTGGGTGTGTTTTTAGGGGTTCCTCCATATATTCAGGGTGTGCGGGTATGTTTTTAGGGGTTCCTCCATATATTCAGGGTGTCGGGGGTCTTTTTAGGGGCTCCTCCATATATTCAGGTGTGCGGGTGTTTTTAGGGGCCCCTCCATATATCAGGGTGTTCAGTGTGTGTGGGTGTGTTTTTTAGGGGTTCCTCCATATATTCAGGGTGTGTGGGTGTCTTTTTAGGGGTTCCTCCATATATTCAGGGTGTGCGGGTGTCTTTTTAGGGGTTCCTCCATATATTCAGGGTGTGCGGGTGTGTTTTTAGGGCTCCTCCATATATTCAGGGTGGTTTTTAGGGGTTCCTCCATATATTCAGGGTGTGCGGGTGTCTTTTTAGGGTTTCCTCCATATTTTCAGGGTGTGCGGGTGTGCTTTTTAGGGGTTCCTCCATATTTTCAGGGGTGTGTGCGGGTGTCGGGTGTTTTAGGAGTTCCTCCATATTTCAGGGTGTGTGGGTGTCATCTTAGGGGCTCCTCCATATATTCAGGGTGTGGGTGGTGTTTTTTAGGGGTCCTCCATATATTCATGGTGTGCGGGTGTCTTTTTAGGGGCTCCTCCATATATTCAGGTGTGTGCGGGTGTGTTTTTAGGGGTTCCTCCATATATTCAGGGTGTGCGGGTGTGTTTTTAGGGGCTCCTCCATATATTCATGGTGTGCGGGTGTCTTTTTAGGGGTCCTCCATATGTTCAGGGTGTGCGGTGTGTGTTTTTAGGGGCTCCTCCATATATTCAGGGTGTGTGTTTTTAGGGGCTCCTCCATATATTCAGGGAGTGCGGTGTCTTTTTAGGGCTCCTCCATATATTCAGGGTGTGCGGGTGTATTTTTAGGGGTTCCTTCATATATTCAGGGTGTGTGGGTGTGTTTTTAGGGGTCCTCCATATATTCAGGGTTGTGCGGGGTGTGTTTTTAGGGGCTCCTCCATATATTCAGGTGTGTGGGTGTCTTTTTAGGGGCCCCTCCATATATTCAGGGTGTGTGGGAGTCTTTTTAGGGGTTCCTTCATATATTCAGGGTGTGCGGGTGTGTTTTTAGAGGTTCCTCCATATATTCAGGGTGTGCGGGTGTCTTTTTAGGGTTTCCTCCATATATTCAGGGTGTGCGGGTGTATTTTTAGGGGTTCCTTCATATATTCAGGGTGTGCGGGTGTGTTTTTAGGGGTTCCTCCATATATTCAGGGTGTGCGGGTGTCTTTTTAGGGGTTCCTCCATATATTCAGGGTGTGCGGGTGTTTTTAGGGGCTCCTCCATATATTCAGGGTGTGCGGGTGTTTTTAGGGGTTCCTCCATATATTCAGGGTGTGCGGGTGTGTTTTTAGGGGTTCCTCAATATATTCAGGGTGTACGGGTGTGTTTTTAGGGGCTCCTCCATATATTCAGGGTGTGCGGGTGTGTTTTTTAGGGGCCCCTCCATATATTCAGGGTGTGCGGGTGTGTGTTTTTAGGGGTTCCTCCATATATTCAGGGTGTGCGGGTGTCTTTTTAGGGTTCCTCCATATATTCAGGGTGTGTGGGTGTGTTTTTTAGGGTTCCTCCATATATTCAGGGTGTGCGGGTGTCTTTTTAGGGGTTCCTCCATATATTCAGGGTGTGCGGGGTGTGTTTTTAGGGTTCCTCCATATATTCAGGGTGTGCGGGTGTGTTTTTAGGGGCTCATCCATATATTCAGGGTGTGGGTGTGTTTTTTAGGGGTTCCTCCATATATTCAGGGTGTGCGGGTGTGTTTTTAGGGGCTCCTCCATATATTCAGGATGTGCGGGTGTGTTTTTAGGGGTTCCTCCATATATTCAGGGTGTGTTTTTAGGGGTTCCTCCATATATTCAGGGTGTGCGGGGTGTGTTTTTAGGGGCTCCTCCATATATTCAGGGTGTGTGGGTGTGTTTTTAGGGGCTCCTCCATATATTCAGGGTGTGCGGGTGTGTTTTTAGGGGTTCCTCCATATATTCAGGGTGTGCGGGTGTGTTTTTAGGGGCTCCTCCATATATTCAGGGTGTGCGGGTGTTTTTAGGGGCTCCTCCATATATTCAGGGTGTGTGGGTGTGTTTTTTAGGGGTTCCTCCATATATTCAGGGTGTGCGGGTGTGTTTTTAGGGGTTCCTCCATATATTCAGGGTGTGTGGGTGTGTTTTTAGGGGTTCCTCCATATATTCAGGGTGTGCGGGTGTGTTTTTAGGGGCTCCTCCATATATTCAGGGTGTGCGGGTGTGTTTTTAGGGGCCCCTCCATATATTCAGGATGTGCGGGTGTGTTTTTAGGGGCTCCTCCATATATTCAGGGTGTGCGGGTGTCTTTTTTAGGGGTTCCTCCATATATTCAGGATGTGCGGGTGTGTTTTTAGGGCTCCTCCATATATTCAGGGTGTGCGGGTGTTGTTTTGGGGCTCCTCCATATATTCAGGGGTGCGGGTGTCTTTTTAGGGGTTCCTCCATATATTCAGGATGTGCGGGTGTGTTTTTTAGGGGCTCCTCCATATATTCAGGGTGTGCGGGTGTGTTTTTAGGGGTTCCTCCATATATTCAGGGTGTGCGGGTATGTTTTTAGGGGTTCCTCCATATATTCAGGGTGTGTGGGTGTGTTTTTAGGGGTTCCTCCATATATTCAGGGTGTGTGTGGGTGTGTTTTTAGGGGTTCCTCCATATATTCAGGGTGTGCGGGGTATTTTTAGGGTTCCTCCATATATTCAGGGTGTGTGGGGTGTTTTTTAGGGGTCCCTCCATATATTCAGGGTGTGTGGGTGTGTTTTTTAGGGGTTCCTCCATATATTCAGGGTGTGCGGGTATGTTTTTAGGGGTTCCTCCATATATTCAGGGTGTGCGGGTGTCTTTTTAGGGGCTCCTCCATATATTCAGGGTGTGCGGGTGTGTTTTTAGGGGCCCCTCCATATATTCAGGGTGTGTGGGTGTGTTTTTAGGGGTTCCTCCATATATTCATGTCAGGGTGTGTGGGTGTCTTTTTAGGGTTCCTCCATATATTCAGGGTGTGCGGGTGTCTTTTTAGGGGTTCCTCCATATATTCAGGGTGTGCGCGGTGTGTGTTTTTAGGGCTCCTCCATATATTCAGGGTTGTGTTTTTTTAGGGGTCCTCCATATATTCAGGGTGTGCGGGTGTCTTTTTAGGGGTTCCTCCATTTTCAGGGTGTGCGGGTGTCTTTTTAGGGGTTCCTCCATATTTTCAGGGTGTCAGGGTGTGCGGGTGTCTTTTTAGGAGGTCCTCCATATATTCAGGGTGTGTGGGTGTCATCTTAGGGGCTCCTCCATATATTCAGGGTGTGGGTGTGTTTTTAGGGGCTCCTCCATATATTCATGGTGTGCGGGTGTCTTTTTAGGGGCTCCTCCATATATTCAGGGTGTGCGGGTGTGTTTTTAGGGGTTCCTCCATATATTCAGGGTGTGCGGGTGTGTTTTTAGGGGCTCCTCCATATATTCATGGTGTGCGGGTGTCTTTTTAGGGGTTCCTCCATATATTCAAGGTGTGCGGGTGTGTTTTTAGGGGTTCCTCCATATATTCAGGTGTGCGGGTGTTTTTTTAGGGGCTCCTCCATATATTCATGGTGTGCGGGTGTCTTTTTAGGGGTTCCTCCATATGTTCAGGGTGTGCGGGTGTGTTTTTAGGGGCTCCTCCATATATTCAGGGTGTGTTTTTAGGGGCTCCTCCATATATTCAGGGAGTGCGGGTGTCTTTTTAGGGGCTCCTCCATATATTCAGGGTGTGCGGGTGTATTTTTAGGGGTTCCTTCATATATTCAGGGTGTGTGGGTGTGTTTTTAGGGGTTCCTCCATATATTCAGGGTGTGCGGGTGTGTTTTTAGGGGCTCCTCCATATATTCAAGGTGTGTGGGTGTCTTTTTAGGGGCCCCTCCATATATTCAGGGTGTGTGGGAGTCTTTTTAGGGGTTCCTTCATATATTCAGGGTGTGCGGGTGTGTTTTTTAGAGGTTCCTCCATATATTCAGGGTGCGGGTGTTTTTTAGGGTTTCCTCCATATATTCAGGGTGTGCGGGTGTATTTTTTAGGTCCTTCCATATAATTCAGGGGTGCGGGGTGTGTTTTTAGGGGTTCTCCATATATTCAGGGTGTGCGGGTGTCTTTTTAGGGGTTCCTCCATATATTCAGGGTGTTGTGGGTGTATTTTTAGGGGTTCCTTCATATATTCAGGGTGTGCGGGTGTGTTTTTAGGGGTTCCTCCATATATCAGGGTTGTGTGGGTGTGTTTTTTTAGGGGCTCCTCCATATATTCAGGGTGTGCGGAGGTGTTTTTTAGGGGTTCCTCCATATATTCAGGGTGTGTGCGGGTGTGTTTTTTAGGGGCTCCTCCAATATATTCATGGTGTGCGGGTGTCTTTTTAGGGGTTCCTCCATATGTTCAGGTGTGCGGGTGTGTTTTTAGGGGCTCCTCCATATATTCAGGGAGTGCGGGTGTCTTTTTAGGGGCTCCTCCATATATTCAGGGTGTGCGGGTGTAATTTTTAGGGGTTCCTTCATATATTCAGGGTCTGTGGGCGTGTGTTTTTAGGGGTTCCTCCATATATTCAGGGTGTTGCGGGTGTGTTTTTTAGGGGCTCCTCCATATATTCAAGGTGTGTGGGTGTCTTTTTAGGGGCCCCTCCATATATTCAGGGTGTGTGGAGTCTTTTAGGGTTTCTCCATATATTCAGGGTGTGCGTGTGTTTTTTAGAGGTTCTCCATATATTCAGGGTGTGCGGGTGTCTTTTTAGGGGTTCCTCCATATATTCAGGGTGTGCGGGTGTCTTTTTAGGGGCTCCTCTATATATTCAGGGTGTGTTTTTAGGAGTTCCTCCATATATTCAGGGTGTGTGGGTGTGTTTTTAGGGGTTCCTCCATATATTCAGGGTGTGCAGGTGTGTTTTTAGGGGTTCCTCTATATATTCAGGGTGTGCGGGTGTGTTTTTAGGGGTTCCCCCATATATTCAGGGTGTGCGGGTGTGTTTGTAGGGCTTCCTCCATATATTCAGGGTGTGTGAGTGTGTTTTTAGGGGATCCTCCATATATTCAGGGTGTGCGGGTGTGTTTGTAGGGGTTCCTCCATATATTCAGGGTGTGTGAGTGTGTTTTTAGGGGCTCCTCCATATATTCAGGGTGTGTGGGTGTGTTTTTAGGGGTTCCTCCATATATTCAGGGTGTGTTTTTAGGGGTTCCTCCATATATTCAGGGTGTATTTTTTGGGGTTCCTCCATATATTCAGGGTGTGTTTTTAGGGGTTCCTCCATATATTCAGGGTGTGCGGGTGTGTTTTTAGGGGTTCCTCCATATATTCAGGGTGTGTTTTTAGGGGTTCCTCCATATATTCAGGGTGTATTTTTTGGGGTTCCTCCATATATTCAGGGTGTGCGGGTGTATTTTTAGGGGTTCCTCTATATATTCAGGGTGTATTTTTAGGGGTTCCTCCATATATTCAGGGTGTGTTTTTTAGGGGCTCCTCCATATATTCAGGGTGTGCGAGTGTATTTTTAGGGGCTCCTCCATATATTCAGGGTGTGCGGGTGTGTTTTAGGGGTTCCTCCATATATTCAGGGTGTGTGTGGGTGTCTTTTTAGGGGTTCCTCCATATATTCAGTGTGCGGGTGTGCGGGTGTTTTTTAGGGGTTCCTCCATATATTCAGGGTGTGTGGGTGTCTTTTTAGGGGTTCCTCCATATATTCAGGGTGTGTGTGTGTGTGTTTTTTAGGGTTCCTCATATATTCAGGGTGTGTGGGTGTCTTTTTAGGGGTTCCTCCATATATTCAGGGTGTATGGGTGTATTTTTAGGGGCTCCTCCATATATTCAGGGTTGTGCGGTGTGTTTGTAGGGGTTCCTCCATATATTCAGGGTGTGTGAGTGTGTGTTTTTAGGGGCTCCTCCATATATTCAGGGTGTGTGTGGTGTTTTTTAGGGGATCCTCCATATTATTCAGGGTGTGTTTTTAGGGGTCCTCCATATATTCAGGGTTGTGGGTGTGTTTTTAGGGGCTCCTCCATATATTCAGGGTGTGCGGGTGTGGTTTTAGGGGTTCCTCCATATATTCAGGGTGTGGGTGTGTTTTTAGGGGTTCCTCCATATATTCAGGGTACGTGGGTGTGTTTTTAGGGGCTCCTCCATATATTCAGGGTGTGCGGGTGTCTTTTTAGGGGCTCCTCCATATATTCAGGGTGTGCGGTGTGTTTTTTAGGGGCTCCTCCATATATTCAGGGTACGGGGCGTGGTGTTTTTTTAGGGGCTCCGCCATATATTCAGGGTGTGCAGGTGTGTTTTTAGGGGCTCCTCCATATATTCAGTGTGTGCGGGTGTGTTTTTAGGGGTTCCTCCATATATTCAGGGTGTGTTTTTAGGGGCTCCTCCATATATTCAGGGTGTATGGGTGTGTTTTTAGGGCTTCCTCCATATATTCAGGGTGCGGGTGTGTTTTTAGGGGTTCCTCCATATATTCAGGGTGTGCGGGTGTCTTTTTAGGGGTTCCTCCATATATTCAGGGTATGTGGGTGTGTTTTTAGGGGTTCCTCCATATATTCAGGGTGTGTTTTTAGGGGTTCCTCCATATATTCAGGGTGTGTGGGTGTGTTTTTAGGGGCTCCTCCATATATTCAGGGAGTGCGGGTGTGTTTTTAGGGGCTCCTCCATATATTCAGGGTGTGCGGGTGTGTTTTTAGGGGATCCTCCATATATTCAGGGTGTGCGGGTGTGTTTTTAGGGGCTGCTCCATATATTCCGGGTGTGTTTTTAGGGGTTCCTCCATATATTCAGGGTGTGTGGGTGTATTTTTTGGGGTTCCTCCATATATTCAGGGTGTGCGGGTGTCTTTTTAGGGGCTCCTCCATATATTCAGGGTGTGCGGGTGTGTTTGTAGGGGTTCTCCATATATTCAGGGTGTGTGGGTGTTTTTAGGGGTTCCTCCATATATTCAGGGTGTGTGGGTGTGTTTTTTAGGGGATCCTCCATATATTCAGGGTGTGCGGGTGTGTTTTTAGGGGCTCCTCCATATATTCCGGTTGTGTTTTTAGGGGTTCCTCCATATATTCAGGGTGTATTTTTAGGGGTTCCTCCATATATTCAGGGCGTATTTTTAGGGGTTCCTCCATATATTCAGGGTGTGTTTTTAGGGGTCCCCTTTATATATTCAGGGTGTCTTTTTAGGGGCTCCTCCATATATTCAGGGTGTGCGGGTGTATTTTTAGGGGCTCCTCCATATATTCAGGGTGTGCGGGTGTGTTTTTTAGGGGTTCCTCCATATATTCAGGGTGTGCTGGTGTGGTTTTAGGGGTTCCTCCATATATTCAGGGTGTGCGGGTGTTTTTAGGGGCTCCTCCATATATTCAGGGTGTGTGGGTGTGTTTTTAGGGCTTCCTATATATTCAGGGTGTGCAGGTGTGTTTTTAGGGGTTCCTCCATATATTCAGGGTGTGGTGCGGGTGTGGTTTTAGGGGTTCCTCCATATATTCAGGGTGTGCGGGTGTGTGTTTTTAGGGGCTCCTCCATATATTCAGGGTGTGCAGGTGTGTTTTTAAGGGCTCCTCCATATATTCAGGGTGTGCGGGTGTGTTTTTAGGGCTTCCTCCATATATTCAGGGTGTGCAGTGTGTTTTTTAGGGGTTCCTCCATATATTCAGGGTGTGCAGGTGTGGTTTTAGGGGTTCCTCCATTATATTCAGGGTGTGTGGGTGTGTTTTTAGGGGCTCCTCCATATATTCAGGGTGGGGTGTGTTTTTAGGGGCTCCTCCATATATTCAGGGTGTGTGGGTGTGTTTTTAGGGGTTCCTCCATATATTCAGGGTGTGCAGGTGTGTTTCTAGGGGCTCCTCCATATATTCAGGTGTGTGGGTGTGTTTTTAGGGCTCCTCCATATATTCAGGGTGTGGGTGTGTTTTTAGGGGCTCCTCCATATATTCAGGGTGTGGGTGTGTTTTTTTAGGGGCTCCTCCATATATTCAGGGTGTGCAGGTGTGGTTTTAGGGGTTCCTCCATATATTCAGGGTGTGGTGGGTGTGTTTTTAGGGCTCCTCCATATATTCAGGGTGTGGGTGTGTTTTTAGGGGTCCTCCATATATTCAGGGTGTGTGGGTGTGTTTTTAGGGGCTCCTCCATATATTCAGGGTGTGTGGGTGTGTTTTTAGGGGCTCCTCCATATATTCAGGGTGTGTGGGTGTGTTTTTAGGGCTCCTCCATATATTCAGGGTGTGTGGGTGTGTTTTTTAGGGGTTCCTCCATATATTCAGGGTGTGTTTTTAGGGCTTCCTCCATATATTCAGGGTGTGTTTTTAGGGGTTCCTCCATATATTCAGGGTGTGTTTTTAGGGGTTCCTCCATATATTCAGGGTATGTGGGTGTGTTTTTAGGGGTTCCTCCATATATTCAGGGTGTGTTTTTAGGGGCTCCTCCATATATTCAGGGTGTGTGGGTGTGTTTTTAGGGCTTCCTCCATATATTCAGGGTGTGTGGGTGTGTTTTTAGGGGTTCCTCCATATATTCAGGGTGTATGGGTGTGTTTTTAGGGGTTCCTCCATATATTCAGGGTGTGGGTGTGTTTTTTAGGGGTTCTCCATATATTCAGGGTGTGTGGGTGTGTTTTTAGGGGTTCCTCCATATATTCAGGGTGTGCGGGTGTGTTTTTAGGGGCTCCTCCATATATTGAGGGTGTGTGGGTGTGTTTTTAGGGGTTCCTCCATATATTCAGGGTGTGCGGGTGTCTTTTTAGGGGTTCCTCCATATATTCAGGGTGTGTGGGTGTGTTTTTTAGGGGTTCCTTATATATTCAGGGTGTGCGGTGTGTTTTTAGGGGTTCCTCCATATATTCAGGGTGTGTGCGTGTGTTTTTTAGGGGTTCCTCCATATATTCAGGGTGTGTGGGTGTGTTTTTAGGGGTTCCTCCATATATTCAGGGTGTGCGGGGGTGTTTTTAGAGGTTCCTCCATATATTCAGGTGTGCGGGTGTGTTTTTAGGGGTTCCTCCATATATTCGGGTGTGCGGGTGTTTTTTAGGGGTTCCTCCATATGTTCAGGGTGTGCGGGTGTGTTTTTAGGGGTTCCTCCATATATTCAGGGTGTGTGGTGTGTTTTTAGGGGTTCCTCCATATATTCAGGGTGTGTGTGGGTGTGATTTTAGGGTTCCTCCATATTTCAGGGTGTGCGGGGTGTTTTTAGGGGTTCCTCCATATATTCAGGGTGTGCGGGTGTTTTTAGGGGTTCCTCCATATATTCAGGGTGGTGCGGTTGTGTTTTTTAGGGGTTCCTCCATATATTCAGGGTGTGTTTTTAGGGGCTCCTCCATATATTCAGGGTGTGTTTTTAGGGGCTCCTCCATATATTCAGGGTATGTTTTTAGGGGCTCCTCCATATATTCAGGGTGTGCGGGTGTGTTTTTAGGGGCTCCTCTATATTTTCAGGGTGTGCGGGTGTGTTTTTAGGGGCTCCTCTATATTTTCAGGGTGTATGT